>JAOZJS010000391.1:0-37898 GCA_025882695.1 Amerodectes protonotaria | reverse complement strand
TGTCCTAATTCCCTCTTGTGTGTGTGTATTTGTAAGTTTGTGGTTGAATAAAATTACGTTTCCGATTGATGATACTGATGGCGATGATTCATTCATTCATATGGCGTGATTATCATGAATATTGCATAAACGGATTATAGACAAGCAAGCAGGCAATCAATGGTTGTTTGGCAGGCAAACACGGTACTGCTGCTTACTGCCAGCCAACCCACATTCAAACATACACCTGTGTGTATGTGTTCGTTCGAGGGTTTTCGGGATTTTAATTTGCCAAATAAATCAATCCAACGATGGCGCCTTGATCAACTGTTCTTATTCTTAACAGGCATACACCAATTCGATAGGATCTTGAACAACAACAATAATAATAATGATAACAACAGGAACAGCAAACAGGGCCTGGATTCCTGATCGCGGATCTTGAGGTATCTTCAAGCATGCACACGGCACAGCACAATAGCATGGCGCCGACGACCCACATTTATTCATACAGAGAGAGGATTGCTTGGGTGGGTCATCGAATCCAACCAACCAACAACCAACAATAATCAAAAAGCTTCGAAAAAAAATGGGTAGCCTGGATGTGTACATGTACCACACCACAGCAACATCAACAACATCGACAACTACCACAACGACCAGCTTTGGTGGATGATAATGCCACTACTTTCAGAACAAGAAGATGAAACTGACTAAATTGGCAGCTGCCGCCTTGATTCACCAACAGTGTGTGTGATGATGTTCCCGGGGTGAGATGCGAGTCTGCGCGTATTCAATTCAATTCATTCACATTTTGATTTTGATGTGTCTGTGTGTGATGGCCGTTGTTGTGGTGATGGTGCCCAACCATTGTAGTTGCTGCTGCTGGCTCACACAGTATTGAATGTGAAGCCAACGATATCGTACGTATCGTGTATTGTCAATGAGTCTGTTGCGTGTGTGTCTGCAAGTTTTTGTCTTCCTCTTTTTACCGCAGCTGCCCGAAATCCGCAGAGTTCAATAGTATTGGACCAGCCTTGTGTTGTGTTGTGATGTCGTCGGTTTGGTCCAAATGTTTTGGTACCAACTTCATGGTGGTGTTGTGATTGGCACAGGCAGTCAGGGTCCAACAACATATCCGAAAAGTGACTTGTGAAGAAAATATACAAGTCCGCCGCCGTCGTGGTCGATGTCTTACAAGTAAGAAGAAACAACAACAATAACATCGGCAGCTGTTCCAAATTGTGGCCATTTTCCAATGTCTCACTCGCACACTTGATTTTTGGTGCCGTCGCCGACGATTGTCATTGTCGATGTGTGTTGGTGGTGTTGTTGGAAATGGCACCTGGTGTTTATGTTGTTATCACCTACTAGAGATGAATATTTTTTCACTGACAACAAAAACCATGATGTTCTAATTATAGTGAAATTAACGATAACATCCAAACATCATCATCGACATCATCATCATTAACCATCGTGTGTGTGTGCAATCAAAATCTTTTTATGGAATAAACCAATCATCATCATCATCACATATCACTTCCAGCGAAACATCGTGTACGTGTAACCAACGTGTGAGTGATATTGACACTCCCCAACACCAAGTGTTTTTTTGTCCAAAATCGTTCGAAATCGAACTCTAACAACCAGAAAAAGAACGTCAACAACAACAAAAACTTCGATCTACCTGGATCAATTTTTGGAACATCAAATTATTAAATTAGTTCCGCTTGAACCTCGAATCCGATCATCATTTTTTTTGAAATTGTCATCATCATCATCTTGATTTAAAGGTAAGCAGTCTTTTTTTAGATTTTTTTCTGATTTTTTAAAAATTCAGTTTTGGTTCAGTTTTGAGCCAAACAAACAACCTTGACGACCAAAATTTCTCTTGCCTGTCCAATTTTGAAAATAGATGGACATGGACACATAGATGGTCAAATTCGTGCTTTCCGTCATGCCAATTAATTGTTTATAATGATGATAATAATTTTTTCTAAGGTTTCCTCTGCTGCCTTTCTCGGTTTTCGATTATTCGTGAATTGTGAATACCCCCCACCACTACTAGTTACATCATAGCCGTGTACCTGTGTTTCCTAGCTGTTCACGAATATGAATGTGAGTGTGTGTGTTCTACCTTCAACTTTAATCCTTGACCGTTTGAACTTGTTGCACACACACATTATAAGTAGAAGAAGAAGAAAAAGAAGATTCGATAATGAAATACCAGTCATACTTGTTATATAATCTTGGGGTAATCATTTATATAGCAGTTTTATATAATGTACCAGGTGGAGTTTGCACTGTTCGTTAGCCTGAGAGAAAAATAATTGGTTAGCCCAGAGAAAAATAATAATGTCCATTTCAGGTAGTACTTGTGAAACCGCTTGAAGCCGGCTTAGTTCAACAACAACAACAAAGAATATCAACACAACAAAACACTGGTGGCAAAAATGTCCAGCTATGAATATTTGCTGTATAATAATTTACCCGAAAAAAATTATTATTTCTCTAATTTTTTTTGGTTGTTGTTGTTGATGTTGAATTCCAACGATTGCACCAATCGCCAGATTCAACAAGATTTAGGCAAAAAGATAATGCCCATATTTCCTTGGAATGTTTACCATCTTTAGCCACACGCTCTACGTGTTGGTAGTCTGAGTGGTGGTTAGAATCCACAACCAACAATTGTTTGCCGGTGTCATCTTGGAGCCAATCTCTCTCCATTTATCTCTTTATTTGGTGTGCCATCTCCAAATTATATTGTGGTTGGTTGCTCAAATGTTGATAGCAAACTTTGTTTATTATTGTTGATGATCATCATCTTCATCATCGTCAACATATCATAGCCACAGGAGCCAGGTAGGATTTCAAGCATAATGAAAATGCAATACAGGTCGACAGGCTGCTGCTTGACTGTCGGCGTGTGTGTGTGTGTGTGTTTGTGCACAAGTTATATTGAAATAATAATCATAATCATAATAAACAATTTATAAAAATCTTTTTGCGGGTAATAGCTGTTGCCGTTGTGCATTGTTGTTGTTGTTGTAACCGAAAAAGAATAATATTTATGAAATGATGAAAAAAGTAGCAATAACAACAGCCAACACAACATCCATTTAATTTTCTCTTTCTCTCTCATTTCCAGTTCTTGTCAAGCCTTTATGATTGGTTATGTTGGTTGTTAGTTGTAAGTTGTCAATCAATTGGGGGCAAAAAATAGTAGACATATAGCGCACGCATTATGATGATTATTTAGGCCAAACCAACATGTACAACCATCAACAAAAAAAAAGTAACGAAAATGGTTATGTCATCGGCCAGCAAGCAAGCAAACACCAAGAGAGAGCAAAGTGAAAGGAAATATCAATAATTTTGTACCACAATCAAAACAAATTTAGAATCGTAAATCATTTTGTGGACGATAACAACTAAAGAATCCACAATTGGTTGATAAGCGAAAGATGTGTGTGTATGTATGGCGAACATGCAAACAATGTTTGTCGCGGGGGGGACGGGTAAATTTAAATAAACATTCGAATTCAAATTCGAACATTTTTCTTTAGACCATTGTCCACGTGTGTGTGAAAACATCGTGGTGAATGGATGAAGAGAGAGAATACTGAAATTCCTATGTGCATGAATGTTTCAAGATGTGCAGATGTTCATTGTTATGATTTTCAATGTGGTTACAATGATTTGTTTGTTTGTTTGTTTGTTTCTCTTACACGGAGAGTAACAACAACAACAGCAAGCAAGAAGCAGCAAATGTACGGCCAAACATCGACAACAATCACAAACACAATGGTGTTTGGGTAAACACACCACCATCATCAAAATTTGTACAACGATCAATGTTTTTTTTCGTTCGTGGCGGATCCCGCCGAAAAAAATGTGGTCTGGGTAAGTGAGGGGGCGGAATCGTTTGGCCATCTTTTTCTGGTTCGTTCACATTCGATAAATGATTATGATCAACATCACCATCAAAACCATGGTTACAAAGATTGGTTGGGTTGGGAAGCGTCTTATATTGATTGGATTAACATTGTTGCGTTTTGCGCCAATTGAGGGCAATTTTCCGAAGGCGCCATATCTTTATTGATCTACATTTGTTGCCGTTGTTGTTGATGGCAGCAAAAAAAACGGTTAAAGTATTCTGCCAACAAACCATACATGTGTAGAGGAGTATCATTACTGGTATTATTGGTAAATTAAGAATAATCCAGGTTCTTTTTTTTTGCTGTTCGCTAGGTAATCCAATAAGGCGCCATAAAAAGAAAGGTGGTTGCCGTCAAGGTTACGCAATCATATTCATGCTTTTTTTTCGTATACATCAAATCCTGGTGATGGTAAATAATGGTAATGGTTGTATCTTGCCATGTTGCCTTCCTTGGCCAAATGTCAATATTAACGGGCTCGACCTTAATACTACTCTAAAATCATCATCATCATCAACATCGGTAGCGTGAAGATCAGGTTGTGTGTTTTTTTTTGTTCACGAACATCGTAAAAGAACATAATCCGGAATGCTTGGTATCTCGAAGCGAAAACCCTGAAAAACACTAAGAAAAAAAGAAGAACAAACGCACACCCGGAGAGACCAAAAAGACAAGACAAGACAAGAAACGGCTTGCTGTCCGAAATGAAGAAGATGAAGTAAAACCTGTCCGTTTCTTATGATTGTTATTGTTGCTGGAATCAATACCTGGAGCGGAATTGACGGATTCAACCACTGTGTGTGTGTGTTGCGATGATGTCTGCCCACTAAACCCTGTGAATGGATGGTGAAGATGTTGAAAAATAGATTTTATTTTCAGAAGCAGTACTATTGTGCATGTGTGTGTTTTGCCACCATGATGAAGATGATGGAATCGAAAGAAAAAATAGCTTTACAAAAAAATATATAAGCCGGGCTGGTTCTTCTGGATTCTCCTATTGTTGTTCGCTGAGCATCATTATATTTTTTTTTTCGTTTTGGTGGACAAACAGAACCAGTTTTGACTACCCACACACACGTTACCAGCAAATACCAACACCACCGATTGTGCCATGGCAACCATCACGCAAATCGATGAGTTCGATCAGTTAATTCAATTTTAATATGTTTGGCCACCCTACTTTGCCCGAAAAAAGAACTCATGAACTGCTTATGAAATGCCAACCGTGACCATGCCATCTTGGTTGTGCAAGCTTAAGACCACCATTGTGTTTTACCTAAAGGATGGAGTCGCGAATGAATTGGATGTGCCAGGATTCTCGTCTAAATGTTGTTTTATTTTTTTTATTTCTCGTTTATCATCGTACAGTTCGAATGATATTTAGCTTAGCACACACACACAAATAGTACTATTACTTTCGCTGCCTGTCGTTCGTCGTCGTTCGGGGCGAAGACAGCCGATGCAGCGTGCTTGAAGACAAGGCATTATTTTGTTAAATGATGGATTACATTCTCATCAAGCAACAATATGTATGTGTGTGTGCATGACAAGGGTGATTCTTTCTTCTTCCTGCCCGAGACTGAATGTTTGATGATCATCATCATCATTTGCATCGATTGTGTGCGGTTTTGGCATTTTTATTTTTTATTTTTTTTTGGCCACGACCAGAATATATTTATTATTGTCACCGTGTAATAAACATGCAAGAGCCGAAAAAACGAAGTAGATGATGATAAAAGTATCCGGCGACGACGATGCCAACATTGTATTCTACAGCAAGAAAAAAAAATGATGAAATTCATCATCATTATGAGCCGAATCATTATGTTCTGATGATGGCATGATGCAAAACCATATTCTCTCCATGGCAATGAACCACAAGCAAAATGATGCACGCCAAAAACAGTATTTGTGGTATATGTCTATCATTATGGTGTGGATGATTCATGAAAATGATGATGATGATCTTCCCCGCATTCCTGGCGATAAAATTGTACCAGAGAGTATCGTTTCGCCTGTTTGTTGTCGCACCAATCCTGTCCTGGCAAATATTCGTTGATTGGTTTAGGTTGGTTGATAATAACCAACCGGTAGGGGCTTTATGATGATGATGATGATGATTAATACGCAAAATGGTTGTTGTTGTTGATGTTCGACTCTCGTAAAAATGTCAAGCGGAAACAAACCATCATCTGAATGTTATAAAGCTTTTGCCAATTATTATAATTCAGTCGACGCATTAGTTGCGATGTCGATGTGATGTGGTGTACACAGTAGTGTGCCGAACTTGTCAAGACACACGAGAGACATTGATCGATTTGAATTCTACTCATGTGTGTGTGTGTGCCTACCATTGGCTGAAAATATATTGATCACCATCGATTCTATGTTAGTTCAAGTTTCCGTTGAGTCATTCGTCGAGCCCGTAAGAACCCAAAGGGAATTGGCTGGCTCGCGACAAAGTTTGTCACGTGTCCGCCATACGTCCGCCATTGAATTTCGTTTCGTTTTTTCGTCTCGATGAAATTCTGATTTGATTTCATTGATTTGATTTGATTGATTGATTGATCACGAACTACACTACGTAAACCGTTTACAGTAGTAAAACCGCTTTTCGGTTCCGTAATCGGTAATGGGCTGTGATTGTGGTGTGTGTTCCTTGGAAGCTCATTTGTGGGGGTTCAGTGTGTGTGTTGGTGATCAATGATTTTGTTTTTGTTTGTCGGCCGATAATATCCAATTACACCACCAATCAAGGATGATATGATCGTCGTCGTCGTCGTCGTCGTTGGCCGAACGTCGATTAAGCGCTCCAGCTCAAATTGCTGACTAGACACGTTACGTTACCGACGCGACTTTTAGCGAAACGTATTTTAGCATTTCCAACCAAACGAAGTTAACTAACACACATTGAAAATTACCAGCCAGCCAAAAAAAATCAGGTTCGCGCAGGTAACAACTTTTTAAAAAAAATGGTTATGTTTGGGTGAGCCGCCACAGCCACAGCAAGAATCAGACGACGATGATGCGAGCGAACGAAACAAAAAACGCCATAGAGATGGCCATGATGATCATTATTTCGGAGGATGATGATGGTCGTAATTTTGTTTTACATATTTTACAGCTTTTTTTTGGAAAACTGAACTTTGAAAAAAAAATATATTTATCGACAAAGTCTCCATGGTTCCGTGCTGTTGCTGGCCACAAATATATAATATCATAATTTATCATCGCAAAAAAATGTGTGTGTGTGTGTGTGTGAGTGAAGCCAAAATGTGGCTAATTTCGATGTTCTTGTGTGTGCTACAGTTTGTCGCGCGGTGTGTTTTCTCCACATTTTTTTCTGAAACACACTGAAGGGATGCTGAATGGATTTTATGGTCGACAACATATAACCGTTGTTGGTCGGTCGGTCGGCCAGCCAGCGAAAAGCCTAGTTCATTCTATGATGATGATGATGATGATGGTGATGATGATTGGGCCGTAAAAATATCTTTGGTCTGAAATTGTTGTTCCACGAAATCATTAAAAAACATTCGCGAGTTCGTTTCTTCTTCTTCGTTATTATTTTTTCTGATAATGAAGTGCCAAACATAAACCGAACCGAAAAACAGAGTTCTAGTTATCGTTTTAAAATTTATTAGATCAACTTTGCTTGATGCTTGTTGTTAAAAATAAGTTAACTCTTTTTTTTCGCGAAACAGCAACTTGTTGCATTGCGACCATTTTTTGTGAATTTGAAAAAGTAGTTTCCATATTTTAATTTTTGTTTTCTCTTGTATTTTGCAGCCTGTTGCATCCGTTCACACTGAAACGCGCGCGCGCCAATATTACTGACGGAAGAATGGATTCGATCGTTTCACATAACTACAAATACAATCGACGACCACCCAATCGGTTAATGATGATCGTTATGGGGATGATGGTGGCGATGATGGTGATGACCATATGTGGCAATACTAGGCTGATGGTTTATGGGCTACAATCACCGCCGACCATGATCAAACAGCCGCCACCGGATGAAAAATTGTTCGAAGTGTTTCAAGGGTCGGATGCTGAACAACCAGAAAGGCCGTTCGTATTGGAATGTGAGGCCAAAGGTAATCCGGATCCTACGTATACGTGGAAAAAGAATGGTATAGAATTTAGCTATGTTGCTTACGATAAACGTATCACACAACAACCTAAAAGAGGGTCGTTGGTGTTCACCAAACCGCAGGCCATCGATGAAGGCCTATATCAATGTTTTGCGGAGAACAAACATGGCCGATCGGTTTCCAATGCTGTGTTTTTGAAACGAGCCGAATTGAATTCGTTTCCCAACAACGAAATCAGCACTGTTTATGCTACCGAAGGTGAACCATACACTATCCCGTGTAATCCACCCACAGGGTATCCTAAACCACAAGTATTCTGGATAATTCAATCGGATTCAGGGGCGTTGATCAACGGTATCAATAGCTCACGGTTGTCGGTGGATCCTGAAGGAAATCTGCATTTTTCTAATGTCACGCAAAAAGATACATTGACAGATGCTGTGTATGCTTGTAGTGCTACATCAACATTCAAGACAACCTATCGTATTGGTCGAAGAACTAGATTGAATGTTGAACCTTCCGGTACGACCGGTCAGACCAGCTATCCGCCCACCAAACAATATGTTTCACCACCAATAGTGCCAACACTGAAAGGAAAGCGATTAGATCTATTCTGTATATTTGGTGGAACACCATTACCCGAAGTTACCTGGGTGAAAAGGAATGGTCGAATCCGGGAGGGTGTAACGAAAACCAATTATGGAAAGACGTTGACCTTTCCAAAAGTGGATTTTGCCGATGAAGGAATTTATGAATGTACCGCTTCCAATGGTGCTGGACCAAGAGAAACGCACGCAATGGAGGTTGTGGTCAAATCGGTTCCGTATTGGATCGAAGCTCCCAACAATACGAATGCTGCGGATTCCGAAACAATAACGTTCAAATGTAAAGCTGCCGGTGTACCGGAACCAAAGTTACAATGGTTCAAAAATGGTGATGTTCTGGTGCCCAACGATAGGGTCCGGGTGAATGGTGATGAGCTTATTATAGAGAATGTACAAGAAATCACCGATACTGCCGTATATCAATGCAATGCATCCAATGTGAATGGTTATGCATTTAGAGATTTTTACCTAAATGTACTTAAACTCCCACCGGAAATAGTTGACCCCCCGGAAAAAATGAAAAGAGCTGTGGTAACATCGGATGTCATATTAAAATGTCGTGTTTTTGGTGCACCCAAGCCCGAAGTCAAATGGGAAAAGGATGGTACACCATTGAATGGTGCTAATTATGAAGTGCTAGACAATGGTGATCTGTTAATACACAATGTACGGGTGACGGATCAAGGGAAATACAAATGTATAGCCACCAACCGTTTTGGCACCAAATTTGCGATGGGCGAACTTTTGGTTAAGGGCAAAACGAAGATTATTCATGCACCGGAAAATTTCGAGGTGGCTGCCAAAAAGACTGCCGTGTTTAGGTGTAGTGCAGAATCGGATCCAAGTTTAGATTTGAAAATATCTTGGGCTTTCAACGAAAGACCAATCGATACTGCACATGATCCGAGGATTGTTCAATCCACCGATAATTCATTGACCATCACCACCACCAAAGAATTGGATTCAGGAGTGTATACTTGTATTGCCAGCACTGAACTGGATTCGGTGAATGCTTCGGCCACGTTGACCGTACAGGATGTACCGAACGCACCGAAGATCATTAGCGTTGAATGCGATGATCTTACTGCCATGGTGGAATGGATTCCCACCGGTGATAATCGTGCACCAATCTTATCCTATGATATCCAATATAATACATCGTTTCATCCGGATACTTGGTTGAATGCTTTCACCAATGTACCGGCGCCTGATACCAAATTCAAAGTTGCCATGAGTCCGTGGGCTAATTTTACGTTCAGAGTGATTGCCAAAAACAAGATTGGCCCAAGCGAGCCTAGTGCACCGCATGGTTTTTGTTCGACCAAAGAAGATGTTCCGTATAAAAATCCGGACAATGTGGTTGGTCGTGGTGAAGAACCGGGGACATTGGTGATCAGTTGGACGCCGATGACACCGATTGATCATAATTCCGAAGGTTTCTATTATAAAGTATCCTGGAAACGCCACGATATTGAAAATGATTCTTGGAATAGCCGTATGATAACGGATTGGAAACAGAATCGTTTGAAGATTGAAAATCAGCCCATTTTCAAACCATATCGAATTAAAGTGGAGGCTCATAATCGTCGCGGTGCTGCTCATACGGCTGCCCGTGAAGTGATTGGCTGGTCCAGCGAAGCCAAACCGTTGAGAGCGCCGGAAAATTTTCGAGTAATGGA
This sequence comes from Amerodectes protonotaria, assembly GCA_025882695.1. NCBI lineage: Eukaryota > Metazoa > Arthropoda > Arachnida > Sarcoptiformes > Proctophyllodidae > Amerodectes > Amerodectes protonotaria. The sequence goes on along the minus strand of JAOZJS010000391.1, from coordinate 27,597 downwards.
AATAATCGATCACAAATCAGCAGTGTTGGCTTGGGATCCGGTACCACCGGAATCGGTTCGTGGCCATTTTCAAGGTTATAAGATACAAACCTATGCGGCCGGTGAAGATGCCAAACTAATGCGAGAAGTGAATATCGCCCCGAATGTATCGAAAGCTTTGGTTCAAATTTTCAAGCCCAATTCAAGAAACATTGCCAAAATCTATGTGTACAATTCTATGTATATGAGCGATCCTTCTAACGAGGTGGTGATTACCACACCGGAAGGTGTTCCAGGTCCGGTTTCATCGTTCGAAGGAATACCGATGGGATCTAATGCTATTTACCTGTATTGGTCGCCACCGGATGAGCCGAACGGAAAGATTACCGGATATCGTATATTCTACGAAATCGTGGATGGAACCGAATTGGGTCCCAAACAAGAACGGTTGCCGCCAATCCAACATCCAGATGTGACTTCTTTGAAGCTTACCAATTTGAGACCTGGTACCAAGTATCGTATAACCATAAGAGCTGTGACCAGAATGGGTATGGGCGAGGAATTTTTCATTGAACAAGAAACCAGAGGTGAAGATGCTGCCGCACCGCCAGATAAACCAGTGTTCGATGTAAGCCAGGTTCGTACAATTGATGGGAACGAGCATGTGAAAATCACCTGGTATCCGAATGCATCAAAGATACCTGGAAGCACTTTCTATGTTCAATATCGTCTAAAAGGTACAGTAGTATTGTTTCTGGTGTTCCAGATGATTGTAGGAGTTCATCCCATAACTGACCGTGTCCGTGTCGTATCCAGGTACCAATACCTTTTTCAGCACACCTGTTGATGATAGTCGCGAATCAACGGTAGCATACATCAGTGGTTTGGATCCGGATAAGCCGTACGAAGTGAGATTGGTAGCCGTGGATGGAAAATATGAAACGCCCAGTGAATTGAAAGAAATCATACCCAGTGGTAATTATTTGGATATTTGGATTCTTGAAATCTTGAGAGTTCGGTTTTTGATCAATTTTTCAACCACCACCACTTGTAGGAGCGTACGGTACAGATCCAATTGGTCACATAGCTAACTTTGCCCCTTGGTTCATCACAATGATGTGCGCCATAGCCTTGTTGATTGTGGCCGTGATGCTTGTGTGCATTGTGAAACGAAATCGAGGTGGAAAATATTCGGTACATGAAAAAGAGGTTGCCCATGGCAAAGATGATTACGAGGAGGCCGGTTTCAATGAATACAACAAACTACCATCAGCATTTGGTGCACGTGGCGGCGGTAGTAGACATTCAATGAACAGCAGCATTAATCCGGACAGTGATGAAGATTCAATGGCTGATTATGAGGCTGATAGTTCCAAATTTGGTGAAGATGGCTCTTTTATTGGCGAATATGGTATATTTCGATGATAATTCTTTACATTTTTCTGTAATCGCATTCTAATTATGATCTCTTATTATATTATTCTAGTTCCAAAGAAGAAACGAGACGATGTTCAATCGCCCACCGGTATAGCCACGTTCGTGTAGGATCCTGGATTCTGGAAGAAGCATCGAAAGAGAAATTCCAACTGCCAAATGCCTTAAAAAATGATGAATTCAAAAATTTGTGACTGCTGCAGTCAAGTGTGATCTTTCACGAGCTAAAAAAAATTTAATTATGACCAATTTAATATGATCCATTTTGGAATGTCCACCGTTTGTGATTTTCGACAAGGTGTCCTCTCTTGGTCGATCATTTGGATTAGCGCATCCACAGCTTACACAATAACATTCCAAATGTTATGATGGATTCAATTTTTTTTCTCTTCTTTTTTTTGGATGAATTCTATTTATTTTGTTTCGTTGTACGACGATGTAGCTCAAATTTTTTTTTCTTTCCCCTCTCTCTCTATATCCGGCATCCAGAATGAATGACAGACAGATTGATTTATTGTTCTTGAAGCAGCTTTTATAACGAGATTGGAATATGTTCTCTTTTTTTTTGTTAATAAGATCTCAATATTTATGTAATAAGCAACAGGCGACCACTTCAGAAGCTTTAAAATTTGGACGGAAACAACATTTTTGTAAATATACCTTTACCCATCATCATTATTATTGATTGATTGATTCTTTTTACCATGGCATCTATTCATTATGAAACTTTGGATATTGTTTTTTTTTGCTTTCAAATTATTAATGTATTAATTGCACGAAATTCTTGTTGTTTGGATTGAAAAAAAGGATTATTTTGTATGATAAAATATGTATGTTGATCGATTATTGGTTAGCCCCATATTTTCCAATTGATTTTTCAATAAACTTGATTATCCGAAATTCAATTTTTCAACCTTTCCCGCCGCCCGCCAAATATGCATTCAAATTTTTAAAATTTGAATTTTTTGTTCTCGTGTTTTTCAACGCCATCTATCAAGTGACAATCAAAACTAATTTTGAAAGTGACTAAATTAAACCCCATTGATATTATGACGATTTTGTTTGACCGATGACAATCATGTTGCTTGGTCAATCGAAATTCATTCATTCGCTCGCTGACTCTCGTCTTGGATGGTCGTTGTGGACTTGGATTTTTTCACTCGTTGGCTCTCGTCTTGGATGGTGGTGTTGGACTTCGATTTTCATTCACTGGTTGGCTCTCGTCTTGGATGGTCGTTTCGGATGTCCATGGGGTAAGTCAATGATTTTTTACCATTTTTCTATTCAGGCTAAATTAGTTAAATTTTTGAAATCCGTTTAGTAGTATTTGATTTGATCTACCATAGATCTGAAATTTGTATACCCTCGATCAATAGTCAGGATAGTCTTGAAATTAGTCTCAATATTAGTTTTCCAATCATTTTTCAAGAAGTTTCAGCTAGATCTATTTTTTTCCAATCCCTCTAGAAATAGATTATCCTTGCTGAATTTTTTCTCCTTCCACTTAATACATTTTGTCATCCCACATCCTCCCATTCAACTAACGTTTTAGCCTTTATCCCTGCTAGATGTCGAATTACCAATTTTAAATCCTGTGCTCTTCCCTTCATTTTCCGACCTGCACTATCATCGAACCATAAGTTTTTACTCGTCGAAGCACTGTTTTTCCAATCCAATTCCTCATTCTCACCGATTGAAAATGGTTGATTATCATGGCAAATATACCAGCTGATGATGAATTATGATGAAAAAACCCACCATGGACATTGGCAGTTCTAACCAATACTGTATGGCCAACCAGACCTGGTTTCATCAAATTTCAATTTCGCGCCATTTTAGATAGTTTATTTTATATCAGCTGATCGCCTTTTTTCCAATTTTTTATTTCTTTTTTTTGTCTAGTTTCTACTTAGCATACTCAATCAAGTATGCTAAGTAGAACTAGAATAAACATTACATTTTTGATTAACAATAAAAACTTTATTATAATAATAAAACTTTATAAAAATAACAATAAATAGTAAAAATAGTAAAAACAAAAGAGAACAAGAAAAAAAGGATAAAAGGGCAATCAGCTGTTTTTCATAAACTATCTAAAATGGCGGGAAAATTTAAATCGTTGAATAGGGTACATGATACAAAGTGGAATAGAGAAAATGAAATAGAGATGCGCAAGTCAGGCAAATTGAAAAAAATGTTAACGGAAAAATGAAAAACAGTAACAATAAAGTAACAAAAGGAAACAAAATAAAGAGATCCATTTGCAAAGTTACTGGTTTTTTAAGATTTCAATTTGCAGCTTCAGCAACCAGAGGCGAAAATGATGTAAAGTGATGTAAATGTAAAAGATGAAGGTGAAGATGAAATTTTGCTGGCGCGAAACTTTGGCGACAAATTGCAAACACTCACCTTTGCAACTACACACGGGGATAGGGATCTGCTTGAAGTTTTTCTTTAGCCAATCATTAACTTTTTATAGAATCGGGATCTTTTGGTTTGAGCTTTTCACAGGCCATGGTATGGGAATCAAATATAACTAGGTTTTCGGTTTCAATACTGAACCGTTCGTGGAATGTAGCATTTGAACTAGTATTGGAACTAGTATTGGTACTGGCATCTGAACTAGCATTTGAATGCATCGAGTGCGTTAGTGCGTTAATGATTTTCGTTTGGGCTCTCCAGGTGATTCAGTTGAGATGGTAATTTGAATTTCGATTTTCTTAATGAATGATTTCCAAACGGATCATCAAATCTGCTAGAACGATTGTGGTATTGTGGTATAAGCTTAACCAATCCTCAGAGGATGTCTGGACATGACCATAAGGGGAGTCCACCAAAAAGGTTCACTTAAATTAATCGACACAATATGAGTAAAAAATCCGAGCATCCAAGACGACAGCCAGAGAACAACCATCCAAGACGAGAGCCAGCGTGCGAATGAAATAGAATATTGATTCGTAGTAATTGCATCCGATTAACATGACTCAAAACTGAAGCAGCGTTTGATTATCAATTGATAAGGCTGAAAATTCAAATTTTGATGTTTATCATGCTGCCATCTAAGAACAAAAATTGCAACTAAAGCTTACCATCATTGTACCTAGATGGCAGCATTTGTCATGGAATTAGTTACATTTTTCACCAAAAGATGGCGTTGATGGCAATCGAAATTCAGCCATTTTGTCACGCTCTTTACGAACACCGTTTTTATAGCATGGATTTTTTCGTGCTCTTTATTCTTTTTTGAATCCTCATTTCAGAATTTGATCGATTGATTTAGATATTCAGAAAAAATCCCAACATTTTTTCGCTTAAAGCATCTTCGATCAGGATATTAGTGATCTTTCCCAACAATTTATCATGGGCGACGAAGTCGAACAGGTAAATCACAGAATATTCTTGCTTTTTGGATCGATGGATTTGCTTTTGGGAAATTTTCGTTTTCCCATTGAGATTCTGCTTTTGTGGGCTAGGCTAAACCGTACCGTTTTACTTGCGGTGTAGTAACGTTTTTGATCGTGATCCACCGTCGAATAAGATTCTGGAATCTGGAACACGCATTCTTGCATGTAACTTTGTCCATGAACATTCCTTTTTTATAGGGCATCAATCATCACGTGTCTCAATTTTTCTAATCGCTCCCAATCTATTTTTTTGCGGATTCTTAGAGTGCACCAGTTACAGTGGAAGAACCTCTTGATCTGATACGTCTAAGCCTTGACGAACGAATCTATGTGAAATTGAGGAATGAACGCGAATTGAGAGGACGACTTCATGCCTACGACCAGCATTTGAACATGGTAATGAGCGATGTTGAAGAAATCAATAAAACCATCGAAGTCAATGAAGAAACATTTGAAGAATTCATCAATACCAACAAACGTAACATTCCGATGCTTTTTGTAAGAGGTGATAGTGTGATTCTGATCTCACCTCCAGTTAGAAATGCTAATTGATCATCATTGTAATTAATTGTTCAATTTCAAAATTTGAAACTTCTCCTCTCTTTTGAAATAAACTAAAAAAAGTTCATACTATAGTACCAAAACCAAAAACCTAACTTACTATGGAATTCAATCAATATTATAACCAATTCAAACAGGATTCCGTTTATTCCGAATTTTTGTCGGATAATTTTAACATGCAAAATGCCATCACCACCATCAATAATTTACCCTTCGCCGAACAGATTGCGAAAATTTCTCACGGAATCGATCATATCAAGTCCAGTATCAACCAGTTGATTGCGCAAAACTGTGAAACATTTTTCAACAGAGCCACCAAACTGGATGAATTGTATGAAGAGCTTAGATTTATTCGGATCAAATCGAAAAATCTATCGAAAACCATTGAATCGATGAAGACCAAATTCGATACGACCCATCAACAGCTTTCACGCGAAATCATTCTGTTGTCCAGGTTGCAGAAGACCTGCGATCTGCTTCGAAAAATGCTCAGAATAATGCACCTAATCGAACGCATCGATGAATCTAATTCGAGCTCATCCCGAACTGAACAATCAATTCATTTGAAAGAGATGATCAAACTATCACAGTATGTGAATGAAATCGACGGCATCCTTCAATCAGATCCGGAGGGCTTATTGTTCCGATTGAATCCAATCAAAAAAGATCTGGCCAAATTCCAATCGACCAGGGATCGATTAAATTCGGATGTAGATTCGTTGCTTAAAACCGGCCTGGACACCATGGACATCAATAGCATCGGTGCAGCGCTGCAAATTTATCATAATCTGAAAACACTGGAACAGGTAATCGATAATTTGATTGCGACCAAATGCCAATCTATACGTCAATCATCGTCGAAATTATTCGATGATATAAGCCTGAAAGAATCCAAATTGACTGCACAATCGTCCAGACAGACCAATTTGGTCAAGACCAGCATTCGCACCTGTTGTAAATCTACATTGGAGAATGTTTGCATACATTTCAGTCAAATATCATTGGTGGTGAAATTATTGAAAAAAAGACGCGACAATCAAACACAAACATTATTGATCGAATTTCTTCAATCCAAAGACGATCTCCTGGTCAGATTTTGGGAGCAAATAATCGAAATCCTAACAAAAACTTTCGACAAACTATTCCACCACTCGTCATCGATCAAGAAGATCATCGAGAATGATTATCCAAAAATCTTGGCCATATTCTTGGAATATTGGAAACGTATATGTCATGATGAACCGGAGATTGAACGAGAAAAACCATTACGTTCAGTAATATTACAATTTGAAAACGCCTATCTTTCCAACTCTATATCGTTGCTGTTCGAATCGGTCAATCGGATATTTCCGGATGTTGAAAGTGCGAAAAACTCCAACAAAATCGAATCCGTACCATCGGAACGAGATGTTGATCTGGTGATCAAGGATATTACTAATGAAATTATGGCCGTCCAATTTGATCAATCACTATCGGAATCGGTGTGCAGGAATATCATCAAAACCATAAATCTATTTTTGATCAAATGTGAACGAATCATATCGAATGATGGTGATGCTACACAGGTTATCAGCAAATTCACCATCAATCAACGACACAATTCATTGTTGGTGTACATCTTGAATTATTTCGGTAGCCAACTAAGAAACCTGATGACCGGAAACAACAATAATGTTCCGGATTCAATCAAAGACAGCTTGAATTCATCTTTGCGATCGATCGACACTTTGATCGAGAACATAATCGAACCATTCATTTTCTCCATACAGGATGCCATTGAAGATATTATTTTGACCATTCATAATGAAAAATATGATCTGGAAAAGTAAGCATTGCTGCGGGGGGAGGCTTCTGATTCAACAGGTGAATTTTAATTTAACAGGCAACTTTTGTTTCTAATCAATAATTTAGTGCCAAAAACGAATCATCCACGCAACAATGTTCACTTTACATGAAAGAATTGCAACGATTCATTTTGAGAGTTTCGCAGGATTATTTCCAACAATATCCGGAAGCGGAAATCATTCAAAAAAGGTTCGTAAGCAACAGTTTTGGATTTCACTCGCGTGAAAAACTTGTCTTCTTTTTTTAGAATCCATCAAATGGCTGCATTCGTGATTGATTTCTTTTTGCTACAAAATTGCTTGATAAGACCCGTATCGGCGGGGGGCCGGAAGAAAATCTCCAAAGATTTTTCCCAATTAGAATCTGCCATATCACCCATTTGCCAACGTGTTGGTGATCTGGGACGATCATTTCAAATATTGAAAGCTTTCAAAACATTATTGCCATTATCACCGGAAGAGATTGCCGGTTCAAAGCTGGTTGGTGATCCTGTTCCATCAAATTTGGTCGTACATTTTTTGATCGCAAATTATGCCACCGACGAATTGAAATCTCCTCATCAATTCAAAGAATGGTCAATAAGTCGTTATACTAAATGGTATTTCGAGCAGAAAACCGATTCCGATAAACTATTGTTCGTACGGTAAGTGATCAATTTAATACAGAAATGAAAGTTAATTTAACTTTTGATCATATTTGATATATATTATATCGAAATATAAAATAGGATGTCATTGAACGCGTACGTAGCGGATGTGAAAAAATCACAAAAGAAAACTTTTATTTCAATCTATCCGATTCTGATGGATTTGATGAGAAAAGTGGATGAAAACAATGATGATGATCAACAGGTCCAAAATGATACGGTCAAGAAATGCTAAAAACAGATGAATCGGATGCGGATTTTTTGTCCAAAAATTTATTTTCAAACAATTCCAATGAATATGCGGCGAAAAATCCTGGAAAGCTATCATACGTATTCAAATACAGTTGAATTTTATCTTGAAGCTTTTCGGTTATACCATCTTCGAATAGTTTCATTGTTTTATCTTCATCAATTTGTACACGAAATTCATTTCTAAACGCATATTTATGTCTTAAACGATATTTATTCTTGGCAATATAATCAATTTGATAGCCGGTCAGCTCCATGCAAGCATACCGAAATGAATCACAATTTTTCTTGAATATTTGTACCAAATTTTTGTTCTGCTTTTCTGCATCCAATAAACTTTTTTTGAGCTTTTCCACCTCGAAACGATACTGGATGGCTTCATCGATTTGTCTGGTTATATCAGCATTGTTGGCATCGCCACGTTCCAATATTTCCACCAAACATTTTAATCGTTGATTTTCCTCTTTCAAACACTTTAATTCTTCTACACGTCTTTTGGTTTCAATGGACAATGGATTATCTTGCAAATGTATGATTCGAAATTGTTTCTCATTGGTTTGCAACGTGGACACATCCATCATTGAAACATTGGTACAAATATGAGGATTCAAGTCTTTGATTCGGGCTATTTCATTTTTCAATTCTTCATTTTCCATATCTTTGGTGCGCATTTTTTCCAAATCTTCACGAGCATTCGCCAAGTCCGAATCCAGCTTAGAAACCATGGTTTTATATTCATCAATGATCGACTGCAATTCTGCAACATTTTTGTTGATTTCTTCTTCGTTGTTAGATGATTTTTCCAACGTCAAATTTTTGTAATAATCTCTTTCTTTGCTCAAAAATGTGCATTTTTTCTCCGCTTCTTTCAGGAGTTTGGTCAAATTTTCAAATTCTTCATTGGTTTTTTTCAAATTCAAATTTTCCAATTTTGCTTGGTATTCATTGTTTCGAATCGTTTCGTTAAGGGTTTTAATTTCCGATTTGAGCAGGTCGTTTTCCACCGTCAAAACGGATACATTTTCCGTTAGTTGGTTGATTTTTTTGGCAACAAGATCTGGGGAATCGATACCGATCAATCGAGCCCATTCAGTCAGTTTTTCTTTGTTTGCCTGGAAATCATGTATGTCTATATTTTTTTGGTTCAATTGTTGATTCAACAGGTGAACGGTGTTTTCCAAACCGATTATCTTTTCTTTTAAAATCACATTTTCATCACGAACCTGAGCGAATGAATCGATTTTATTTTTCAGATGAACGTTCTCCTTTTTCATGGCGTCCAATTCGCCCAATTCACCCTGTAGAATGGATTCTAATTTTTTGCCCTCTTCATAAGATCGAAGGTCATTTTCCAAATTCTTTATCGTCTCTTTAGCTTTTGTCAAATCATTTTTTAAGTTTTCAATTTCAAGCTTTTTCAATTCATAATCATCGGCGTTTGATTGATGAATTTGACATTCTTGTTTTAGTTGATCAAGCTCTGATTGAATAAGATTAATTTGATGTTGATAGTTCAGTGTATCATGCGAAAGTTGAGAACGATATTTTTCGGCTTCAGATTTGGCAGCAAACAATCCATCTTTGAGATTCGATATTTCCAAATCGTTTTCGATTTTTTGTTTTTCCATCAAATTTGCTTGTTTCAAATTGAGTTTCTGGAATTCTTCCAGTTCATATTTGAGGTTTTTCTCATTTCTCTTCAACGATTGAATCTCATTAGTCAATTCTTTGATTTTATTCTTACCTTCATCAATTTCGTTTTGAAGTTTTGTTTCATTCACTTCGTTATCGATTCTCATTTTTGAATTTTTACATTGTAAATTTTCAATCTCTTGCTGAAGAACATTGTTTCGAACTTTGTAAGAGATAATTTCCGATTCATTTGTTATGGTTTTCCAATCAACAATTGGACTGGTCGCTTTTGATTCAACATTTTTGGTCTCGTTCGACGATTTTTGATGGTAATCAGATTCTTTGTTGATACCAGGAATGTTGCTCGATGGACATGTCGGTATCCTGGACACCGTTTTCGATGACAAAGCATTATTCTTTTGGATCAGTGGAGTGCGAAATGAAGAATCACCAAAATTCAATCTCATAGATTGTGGTGGATTAAATTCAGTATCATCACCGCCAGATGTTTGTCGTTTCATCAACGATAATGGAGTGGTTCGTTTGAATTTATTTGAACTTGCCACCGGAATCGGATCATTTCGAGGTCTTTTGATTCCACTAAGAGTTGATGATTGTTCGGAAATTGTTCTTCTGGGTCCGAACGGAATGGCAGATGGTTTGACAGCCGATGATAAACTCGGTATTCGGGAAGCTTGAGGTTTTTTCGAACTAAATGATGGAATATTGGTGTTCATTTTTTAAAAACAAATTGAATAGTTGGGAGAAATTTTTTTTCTTCAAAACACACCGACACCAATCATCAAAATCAGACTGGTAAATAAAACGACAACAACATGAGGCAAGCACTTGACTTTGAAGCGCCACCTGGCGACAAAGTTCAAAAGTCGCCCCGCTAAATTCAAATTTTCGAATTCGAATTCGAACCATTGGCGATTTTGAATTTTTGGAAATTTTTTTGATTTTTCTTGTTTGCCAAGAACCGATGACCAGAAATCAGCGATGATGATGATCCATATCGGAAGCCTGCAATTAATGTTAAGACAAGACAAATATTGAAGATAATCGGGAATTGAATGTACCTTTGAAAATGAAATGTATGATGAAGATGGTTTTCGTTTACAAGTTCGAATTACAAGCACACACTTGATTCTGTTTATCCGAATACAAAATCAAAATGTACATCTGGCTAAAATGTACATCTAGTCGCACCATCGTTCATGAAAATTTCGATCGAATGTGGTTCCACCCTGAATTCTAACCTCTTGTACTTCGATCTTTGAATGTCGAAACACTTTAAAAAGCGGTACTTTTTCCCGACCAACCAAATCACATCGATCCGAATCCGAGCTTCAGATCGTCATCCTCAAATCATCCCCGTCTGTCTGATGTCCCATCATGTCTTTGATTTTTAAAAACCAACGATTTTGTTCATCTAATTTTAAAACAATTTTGAAGAAGATTCAAGATTTCGCGTTCAGTTGTTCAGCACAGTATTCCACCAACACCATCATCGATCCATCATTCGAATTGACCGCCGACCAACGACAGCTACAAGATATGGCCTATCAATTTGGTCTGAACGAATTTCGTCCCAACATGCGAGACTGGGATGAACAGGAACATTTCCCAAGGGAAACATTGAAACAAGGGGCTGAATTGGGTTTCGGTGGGCTATATGTTCCAATGGAAGATGGTGGAACTGGCCTTTCCCGTCTGGAATCATCGCTGGTGATTGAAGCTTTGTCGCAAAGTTGTGTTTCCACAACCGCCATGCTGTCCTTGCATAATATGTGTGCGTATATAATTAGTAAATTTGGCAACGATGGAATCAAGCAACGATTCTTGCCCGATTTGGTCGCATTCGACAAAATGGCCTCGTACTGTCTCACAGAACCTGGGTCGGGAAGTGATTCGGCCAGTCTCAAAACGACGGCCAAGAGAAAAGATGATCATTACATAAGTAAGTACTGATGATGATGATGATGATGATGATGATTGATTTAATGATTCCGGTTTCACATCTCAGTAAACGGATCCAAAGCATTCATCAGTGGAGCCGGGGAAAGCGATCTTTATGTGGTGTTTTGCCGAACCGGTGGCCCCGGATCCAGAGGCATATCCAGCATTCTGATTGAGAAAGGTACCAAAGGCTTGAGTTTTGGCAAAAAAGAACGAAAATTAGGATGGAATTGTCAACCAACACGATCTGTGATAATGGAAGATTGTAAGGTTCCCGTTGAGAATCTGATCGGACAAGAAGGTCGCGGATTCAAGCACGCCATGGACGGAATGAACATGGGCCGGATAAGCATGTCTTCTGGATCGCTGGGCGCTGCTCAACGAGCATTGGAAGAAACGATCAAATATACCGGCGATAGGCAACAATTTCAACAACCAATCATCAATTTCCAAAATACACAATTTCAATTGGCCAACTTGGCTTCGGAATTGTTGGCAGCTCGTTTGGTGGTTCGATCTGCGGCCAGACGGATGGATGCAGAAGACGCTGGCGACGAGGAAACGGAACTGGCTTGGTCAAATTTCCCGATACCATCGTTTGCTGCCGTTGGGAAATTGGTGGCAACCGAAAAGGCATATTTCATAATCGATGCCTGTCTTCAATTGTTCGGCGGTTATGGTTATTTGAGAGATTTTCCCCTGCAACAATTGTTGAGAGATTCTCGGGTACATAGGATAATCGGCGGCACCAACGAGATCATGAAACTTTTGATCGCCAGAGATTTTGTTAAGAATTTTCTGTAATTTGTCTTGACGATGTATTTTCGTTTGTATTTTTTTTCTTGTATTTTGCTTGATGCTTGTGAATAAAACTTGGAAAACTACATTTGGTGACGACGACGACGATGATGATGATGGATGTACCTTTGGCATCAAAAAATCAGTACGGCTAAACGAGGCTCTATCGGCGCGCGTATTTTAGTGTATATTCCCGCATCAGCCTTGATTTACTTGAAGATACTCTTCTTCGTGTCTCTCGACGATTATCATCAGGCGATGATGATAAGAAGAAAACATGAGGCTTTAAGCTTCAGCTTCAGTTTTGATGGTGCAAATTTGTCTCGTTGCTCGAACATTGTTGAATGATCGAAATGATGCATTTGTCGAAATGTTCCATCACATCATCATCCTTATTGCTATCGTTGAAGAATTCGGCGACGAACTTGGTGGGCAAACCCGTTTCTCGTCCGTTGTTGTTTTCCACCAAAACCATCATTGATCCAACGTTCGGATTGACGCCAGATCAGCTACAATTACAATCCATTGCCTATCAATTTGGCGTGAATGAATTTCGTCCCTACATGAAGGAATGGGATGAGAAAGAATATTGGCCACGTGATCAGGTTAAGAAGGGCGCCGAACTTGGATTCTGTGGCCTGTACGTCCGAGAGGAGGATGGCGGAACAGGATTGTCTCGTTTCGAGACATATCTGGTGTTTGAAGCATTGGCACAAAGCTGTGTTTCGACCACGGCTATGATATCCATCCATAATATGTGCGCTCAGATGGTCAGCAAGTTTGGTAGCGATGATCTGAAGAAACGATTTCTACCGGACATAATCAGTTTTGACAAGATGTGCTCATATTGTCTTACCGAGCCAGGGGCCGGATCGGATAGCAGCAGCTTGAGCACCACAGCCCTGAAAAAGGACAAGTATTATTTGAGTAAGACCTGTTGCTCACGGGGTTACAAGACAATTTCATTTACCAAATTTTTTTCTGCCTTCCAATTCCGATTACAACGACGACAGTAAACGGAGCCAAAGCATTCATTAGTGGTGGTGGCGAAAGCGACGTATACGTGGTAATGTGTCGTACCGGTAAGCCAGGGGCCAAAGGCATCAGCTGCATCCTGGTGGAAAAAGGTACCAAAGGATTAAGTTTTGGGAAAAAAGAACAAAAACTTGGCTGGAATAGTCAACCAACCAGAATGGTGATAATGGAAGATTGTATGGTGCCGGAGGAGAATCTGGTCGGATATGAAGGCCAAGGTTTCAACATTGCCATGGACGGTTTGAACGGGGGTCGTATCAATATTTCCGCCTGTTCATTGGGCGGCGCCCAACGAGCTTTGGAAGAAGCGATCCAATACACTTCGGATAGGAAACAATTCAAACAACCAATTTTACAATTCCAAAACACACAATTCAAATTGGCCAATTTAGCGGCAGAATTGTTATCGGCTCGTTTGATGGTTCGAACCGCTTGCACAAGAATTGATGCGGAAAAATCATCGGATTCACCGGCGGAGGATAATATCCGTGAATTTCCATTACCATCATTATCGGCAGCGGCCAAATTGATGGCCACGGAAAAATCATTCATGATCATCGACCAATGTCTACAATTGTTTGGTGGTTATGGTTATTTGAAAGATTTTCCCATACAACAATTGCTCAGGGATACACGGGTGCATCGGATTCTGGAGGGTACCAATGAAATAATGCAATTAGTGATTGCCAGAGATTTTATCAAAAAAAAGTGATGATGATGATGATGATGATCTTAATAAAACGCCCACAACCACGACAAGAAAACGATACGCGATTCTGCACCGGTTCCGGTTGCACGAGTTTTTTTTGTTTGGCAAGCGAACATTACAAGATGATTCATCTTGGTTTTTTTCGAGTGCAATTTGGTCGTGCAATCGAAGTTTCAGCTCAAGAATATTGCAAGAATCGCTAGTTTTTTAAGCAAACTTGTTCAGTCATTATTTTTTTGATGATGAAAAGTTTTTTGTTTTTAATGGGTAAAAGGTTGGTCAAGGCATTTTTGAAAATTAAGCTTTTGTTAAATTTCATTTACAATCGTTTTTTCGATTCATATTTGTTTTTATGTATGTTTGCTCGGTTGTTGTTGGTGGTAAACAATAGTTCGTCTTCTCCTATATCAATTCAAAATCATTGTTTTTTGGGGTTAATTTATTAACGAGACTCATTTTTAGGGAACGATAGACGAATTTAAGCAGTCTCTGGTGCTTCTTCTTCTTCGAACAAATCTTCATCCTCGGCGGTGGCCTCCTGATATTGTTGATACTCCGAAACCAAATCGTTCATGTTGGATTCGGCTTCAGTGAATTCCATTTCGTCCATACCTTCACCGGTATACCAATGCAAGAAAGCTTTACGCCGGAACATGGCTATAAAATAATGGGAATTTTAAAAAAATTTAAAAAAATTATAGATTTTGGGATTTGTTTTCATCATTTGAATATTACCGGTAAATTGTTCAGAAATGCGTTTGAACAATTCTTGGATAGCCGTAGAGTTACCAATGAAAGTAGCAGCCATTTTAAGACCTCTTGGAGGTATGTCACAAACAGCGGTTTTGACATTGTTGGGAATCCATTCAACGAAATATGAGCTATTCTTGTTTTGAACATTCAACATTTGCTCATCTACTTCTTTCATCGACATACGACCTCTGAAAATGGTAGCAACTGTTAAATATCTACCATGACGAGGATCGCAAGCAGCCATCATGTTTTTAGCATCAAACATTTGTTGAGTCAATTCTGGAACGGTCAAGGCACGATACTGTTGTGATCCACGGGATGTAAGTGGAGCAAATCCAGGCATGAAAAAGTGCAATCGTGGAAACGGTACCATGTTCACAGCTAATTTTCTCAGATCAGCATTCAATTGACCAGGGAATCTTAAGCAAGTGGTCACACCGGACATTGTGACCGAAACCAAATGATTCAGATCACCATAGGTGGGTGTCGTCAATTTCAATGTACGGAAGCAGATGTCATACAAAGCCTCGTTGTCAATGCAATATGTTTCGTCGGTGTTTTCCACCAATTGATGGACAGACAATGTTGCATTGTATGGTTCAACAACAGTGTCAGACACTTTTGGTGAAGGCATCACACTGAAAGTGTTCATAATCCTATCTGGATACTCTTCACGAATCTTTGAAATGAGTAATGTTCCCATTCCAGAACCGGTGCCACCACCCAATGAATGAGCTAGTTGAAAACCTTGCAAGCAATCACAGCCTTCGGCTTCTTTGCGGACAACATCCAAAACGGTATCTACCAATTCAGCGCCTTCAGTGTAATGTCCTTTTGCCCAATTGTTGCCGGCACCACTTTGGCCAAAAATAAAATTATCAGGACGGAACAATGTTCCAAAAACGCCCGATCGAACCGAATCCATGGTGCCAGGTTCTAAATCAAGTAAAACAGCCCGAGGAACATATTTGCCACCAGAAGCTTCATTATAGTACACATTGATTCTTTCCAATTGTAATGGACTATCGCCATGATAGGTGCCGGTTGGATCGATACCATGTTCATCGGAGATGACTTCCCAAAACTTGTTATAATTAAAAATATAACATTTTGGAACGATCAATCAAGCATCTCCAACAACAACAAGAAAAAATTGAAACAAGCAACAATAACATACCTTGGCACCGATTTGGTTACCACATTGACCGGCTTGAATATGGACAATTTCACGCATTATGGCTGATTATTTTTTTTCGTTGAAATAAAAACAAGGGCGATATTCAAACAAACGATTCACAAGACTAAAACACCAAAAATCTAATTGAAAATCTCTGAAGATATCTCTTGTCCAGATGTGCGAAAAGATTGATGATGGATAATGGTGTGTAGAAACGTTGGCGATGGTTGGTGGTAACGAAATGAAAGAAGAACAATGAAAACTTTTAACCACCGAAGAACACCGAAACAGGACACGACAACAACACTTGTGGCAAACGGACGATGGATGATATTTTCACAAAAAGAAAAAACTAGTCGTCGTCTTCGTCGAACAAATGCGGAATCGTCGTTACAATAAAATGTGGCTTTATACTGCTTTTGCTTGGCAAGTCTGGCTGGTTTTTTCGTTCGTTGTTGTTCGTTGTTTGCTGTTCGTTGTTCGCTGGTTGGCTGGCTGGCTGGTGGTGGTTTTCTTGTTGTTCTGCTTTTCGAACACGAATAATTTTTTTTTTCGAACGACAACCAGCCAATCAGAATGAAGAGAGAGCTTTTGGGCCCACCACTTCGTGTGTGTGTGCTTGTGCATGAACTTGACCAGACCAGCACCGCCGAACCAAAGAGATGAACACGCCTCGATGGGGTAGAGGCACGAATCAGACCTAGCGGTCGGTAGTGGTCCATGTGAAAGGTGAGGCCATGATCTCACGTTTGTGTTTGGATGAACCACTACTGCCACCAGGGCAGATTTTTTTTTATTTTTTTTTTGAAAAAAGCCGTTGACCGCGCCGGTTTTTTTTCGGCTTCTCTCCTCTTTTCGGCTCTTTGGCTTTCGGGTTTTATTTTTTTTTTGATTTTTTTAAATATTATTTGCCGTGTTTCGGAGACTCCAGACAATTGATTTTCGTTGTGAGGATGGATGGAATCCAGGGGATCCATGTCAATTCGGATGTGGAAGGGGGAAGCAACAAGTGTGGCTCGGCATCAAACTCGGATTTCTTCGAATTTCAAATGGATTTGATTTCTCCGAAACCAAGCTCGGTTTCCAGATACCCGAGCCAACAACAACAACAACTCGCGACTAACAAGATGATTGCTCTCGTTTTTATTTTTCGCGCTGGCTGCAGCCATCGAGGATATGCCAAATTTAGGTTCCAAATATAGAACCACAAACCAAACAAACTAACTAACAGACAAACAAACAAGCAAACAGACAGCGACAAGCAGGCAAAATGAAACCGACAGACAGCGAGACAAGCGAGATGTGCGTGTGTGTGTCGAAACGAATTGGAAAAGGGGAAACAAAAAAATTTGAATTCCGCCCTGTTGCTTCTGGCGATGATGATGATCATCATCACCGACACCAGAATCATGTCCATGTCCAACAGATTGACAGATGAAGCGAAACAAGAAGCTGCTGGTGGTGTGCGCGATGCCTTTTCCGGGATCAAGCTGCCAGCGTATATTAACTGCTGGCTGCTATAAGTAATTGCCTTAATTCTGCTAAAGACGCTACGACGACGATGATGATGGTGATCATCATATGAATGATGAGAATGGAAGGGAAAAATGAATGGAATGAAATGAAATGAAATGATTATGTAAGTGTGTGTGTGTGCTTTGATCTGTTTGAATAATAATAATAATAATAAAGACAAAGAGAGTTTCACATAATCACACACACACACGAGAAAAAAAAGAAGTCGTATAATAAAACACAATGGCGCCAAGAATACTTGGCGTGTGTGTATGTGTGTGTTTGGTATAATATGCTTAAGGGTTGTTGACTTCCGACACAAATATTTTGCTTGACTGGACTGGTTAAAGAAGAAGAAGAAAAAAGAAAAGAAAAGAAGATATTACCACTCTAGTTCGAGGAGGCTATACACACTATTTAGATCGAGACTAGACGCCATCGCGGACAACAACGACAACAACAACAACAATAACCGACGAACGAACAAGATCAACCAAAGCTTGGTGCTTTGGGAAATGGAAGGAATAAAAAAAATATTGTTGTTGATGATAATGGTAGTCGTTGTTGTTGCCGTTGTTGTTGCATAATACAGAGCCAGTGAACCAAACCGACCAACAAAGATTATCTAGTTTGTAGATTTGAGGAAGATGATGAAAAAGAACAACAGCAACAGCTTGGAACCAGCCAGCCTACAAGTTCACTTTGGTGACCTCTAAATCCATAATGATTATAATGATGATCATCATCATGATGAAAAAAAAACAGATTTTTCATCTTAGCAGTTTTTTTTGGGGAGATTTTTTTTTCTAAATCTTGTTCGATTAAGGCGAAAACCAGGGAGCCATCTCCAATCAAGCTTTGATGCCCGGGGAGAATATTATCGATATTGGTGCTCCAACAAAAAGCCTCGGCTCGGATAACTGTTCGACGCCCGGCAGGATCGACGATGATAATGATGGTGATGGTTGTTGTTGTTGTTGTTGTTGGTGGTGGTGGTGGTGGTGACCATTCAATTACATCTTGTGTGCGCGCTAACTTGATTCTTGTTTTGTGTTCACCATCTTCTTCTTCTGGTTCATGTTGATGATGATCGTCATCACCACCATTTCCCGCCACCATGTAATATCCGTTGTCGGTCTAATGGTTGATGGTTGGTCGGTTGGTCGGTCGATGTCTATTATTAGGCAGCCATGTCGAGGTTCTCCATGTCTCTCCCCCACTCCATGTCTCGATGCATGACCCGTGATTGCATGTCCGAATCATCATCAAATAATGGAAGGAAAAAAGAAGAGTAACTGCAAAGCAAGCATCGCATGTCAATTTAATCGACCATCATTCTTTAGCTCGGCGTCTTCGTCATCGTCTTCGTGGTTCTCGTTCTCTCTATCTTAAATTAGCTTTTTTTTGGCTATATCTTCTATATTACATAAGAGTTTTATTAGCTTCTTCACCATTAGAGCCAATGAGCTCTTGAGCTCTTGTTGCTGTTGTTCTGGTATCTTCCAGCATGTCTATATGTCGTGAACTCTTTTTTTTTCTCGCCAAAAAGCGCGAATCGTCGATGTCGAGGTTGAATAATTTTCGGGCATGAGAAGAAGAAAGATAGAGAGAAAGAACGGTGAAACGGCGCGGCGGTTTTCGAATCGAAGTATTTCTTTCTCTCTCTCTTTCTGGGCACCATGTTCCCTCTTTTCTATTGTCGAGGATATATACAGCAAGAGGAGAATAGACCAGTATAATAATAATCCCAAAAGACAACAACAACAACGACAATAACCACTTGAAAGGATATTTCGTTCATGACCCCCAAAAAAAAGTGGTCTGGTCAACAAGACCGCCACACACACAAGGCGAATATTACTTTACGAATATTTGTTGTTGTTTGATGTTTTACCCGATTGTCCCCTCTCCTCCCCCCCCGAAACTGGAACACATTTGTGCCGACATTGGTGGGCGATATTGTGTAATGATGATCGTAATGGCAGAGCATGATGAATTTTGGTTTTTCGTTGTTGTTGTTGTTTGATCTAAATACACAGACAGACAACAACAGAAAACAGTGATGATGATGATGATGAAGAGAATCTATTTTCGAAACTAACCTGCTCTATTTATATAATATCACCCATGGTTGGGCTACGATGATAGCCCGACAGCCAGACAAGTTGATGATCCATTCCAGAGTGTTTCCAATCGGCTAATCGATTCTCTATTTAAAACAAAATATTGTTTATTTTTTGGCCACCAAACAGCTCTTGTTTGAAATAACATGGTTCCGATGATGATGATGATGATGGTCCAGACACCAAGCAGCGCATACATTTGCATACATTATCATCAGTTATTTTTGAGGAGAACAACAGCAGAAACTTGGATTCCAAGAAACTAGAACCGACCATCATCATCATGGGCAGCAATAAAACCACCAAAAAGGATTATTGCTTTAATCGTTAATCGTTAATCTGAAGACTTTGTGTGTGAGTGAGTGAGTGTGTGTTGGCGGAAAAATGGCCTACACTGGGAAAGAATCCACACACACACGCATACATATTGAAAGACTAATTACCGAAAACGGGTTTTGTTCGCTCGATTGATTCACCCGAATGGAATGGAATGGAATAGGATATAAATGAAATGAATGAAAGAATGAACAAACGAACGAACAAAAACAGCAATTTAATTTGCAGTTTGATGTTCATTCGCTAGCCATTTTTTCTTTCTTTTTCTCTCGGGTCGATGCTGCCGAACATATTGATGATTTTGATGGTTTCAACAGTTGTTTGTTTTATGGACATCATCAATGTCTGGATGTTCTGGAAAAAACGGGGAAGAAGAAGAAATAGCAAAAATAAAACAAATGAATAAGTTAAAGATGGTAAAGATGATGATGATGATGAAGAAGAGGAAAGCTCATTATCAATCGTTCGGATTCGACATGTCTTGTTCTTGTTTCAAGATGATCGGGATGATGATGAGTTTTTTTCCGAAATGTCTGCCGCCGAGATTGAAATGCGTGATAAATCAGATATTACGCTGGTTTATCCATTTGATTGACACACGGAATCCTCCTTGATCGCATCGGCATCATAACCGAAATCCGCAACAAAAAATGTTATGCTTCGAATTTGTGCGCTAAAATTCGAATTCGAATTTTAAATTTTTCGATTCCTCTATCTACCACCTGTAGCGCCATCTGTAGTTTTGGAGAGCAAACACACTGCCAGTGTTTCATCATAACATGTTCAAAGTATGAATTTTAGCTACAAAGCGCCCTTCATTTTATTTTTTTTTGTGATTTCTACCAAAATCTTAGGATGTTCTCGGTTTATCGAAAATTGGTAAACACCATTCTGGACCGGTGGCCTTTGCAAAAACAGCTTGGATTCTATGCATTTTTACCGGCATTCTTTTTGATCGGCGCATGGTCCGAATTCGTCATGATCCATATGCGAATCAATGGTATTGATTTTTATTCTGTTTACCTACGAAAACAACAACAACAAATCGAAGCAAAACTTCGACAAGAACATGAGGTGAATTAAGTCAAAATTAATCGAATTAATTTTATTATTTTGTTGTTTTCTCCGAAAAACTGAAAAATTTATTAATTATCATCATCATTATCATTATCATCGTCGTCGACAATATTGGCTTTGGGCAATGTGTATCCGTATAAGAGTGTGTGTGCTGAAGAATTATAGTGGAAAAAACTTCCTATTAAAACGTGGTGTGCACGTGTGTTAATCTATGCTGAATGTTTTCCACCATTCAACCATCCACATTTCTCTCACCTGATACTGATTTTCCACAGTGGGCGAAAAGGTTAATCACGACAACGACAATGCCTTTTGGATTGTCTTGGTCCTCGTACATGAGCCGTGTTTTAGCCGCTCTCATTGCCACGGGTTGTGGATCACAATTTGTCCATAACATTTATAGGCCAATCGATAATGTAATTTACGAAGACGATAATTGCTATAAAGCCAATTATAATGATGATGATTATCATAATTGTTTTTTTTCTTCGTTTGTTTGATAAAGCTAAATTTTAATTTTTGAAAAACTTTCTTTTTTTTTCTATATTTTACAAAAACCAAAACATACAGAGACTTGAAAAAATGTTGGACTTGAAAAAGGCGAATCAACTTAATCAACAACAGCAACAATTAGAATCCGCAACATCATCACCTTCGCCATCATCGTTGGAGAAAAAGTGATTTAGGAACAACAACATCGAAAAAAAATAGTAAAATAGTTTTTGAAAATCAACATGTGAAACCAAGCTCTTCTCTTTTTCACGGATTCTGCTGCGGCTGTTGTTTAATTTGATTTAGAATCATTTGTATTGTTTTGTATTTTTTTTTGTTGAAAAATATGTATTTACAATAAATATCCTACAGAAACAACAATATCTTCTAATACACAACACCATAACTTTTTCAATACATTTCTTCATATTTTGCTTTGTTTATGTGGTTGGCCAAACAAACCGAAAGGGTTACGCCACAAAGTTGAAACAACGATATGAAAAATGTGACCAAACCAAGCGTGGTAAGATTTTCGTTGAACATCTCCACTATTACCTGATGACAGCCAACAGTGTTGATCTGATCAACAGAATTATTGTTACAATGTTTCAATGAACGGCAACAACTATCCGGAAATTTCATTGTCTTATTGTTCAAATGCCAATCGGTACCGAGCCAATCTTCGTGACTGTCCACACCACAACATTCGAACTGTTTTGATGATAATGAAAATCGGGTCAATTCGTTAATTCACGAAAAAAATGGAATTCACTTACAATTGTTTGAATGCGATCCAAATCTTTATCCATCAAATTGCCGGTACCATATTCCTTAAGGGTATGATTCAATGATTTATAAAGTTGTTCTTTCAATGTATCTCGATATGCATATCCGGTGATTGACAAGGCGAAAATTGATCCGAATATTACGAAAAATATCACGCTCAACTGTGCACAAAGTACACAAGACAAAACAAACCGAATTAATCGAAATTGTAGAAACAAAAACAATAAAGAATAGCTTACAATGTACAGTAGCGTTGGACTATCGGTGGAAGAAGAGAAACAAGCCAATACGGCAACAACCATCATCACCGAGCCAGTTATGATCAACATGGTGGGCAAGGCAAAATTGAACTGTGGCGATATTTCGAAAACTTTTCCGATCGATTTACGCATCCAAAGACCGAACATTAGCAGTATGAATCCTGCAATCTGCAACGAAAAAAATTGATTTTGAAAAATCAAGGATCATTTTTCATCATCATCATCATACCCAAAAGATAACATTGAAAACCATCAAGAATGTTCGAGCGCCCGCAATACAGGCTTTTGTTTGGAAACGTTTTCTGGCCAATTCTTGCATTTTGAGAATTTCGAATTTCGATTCCGATATTGTCGTTGTTGATGATGAGAATTATTGTTCCAAAATTATCTTTACAATATCCACTAGGGTTCAAATTTTTGCCAATGTTGTCGTTGTTGTTGTTGATCACTGTCGATCGTTGAAAACACACTGTGCAAGATTTCGATGTTCGTTCACTAAATTAAGCAACCAACCAATAACCACGAAACGAAACGAAAATCTTTGTGGAAATGTTAAAAAAAAGTCCTTGATCAGTTAGAACGAGCAAAAATCACACACACACACACATACCTTTTTCAAAGGGATCGAGGTAACAAAAAATAAAGCTTCTGAAAGAGCGATGTAAAATATAAAGATGGAAAGAGTGATACTGTGCGTGAAGAAATTTTGTTCGAAAATGAAAAGCAGCTTTCGGTTGATCTCACTGCTGCTGCCGATGTTGATGTTGACGATGATGATGTCTATGTATGTGTGTGCGTTTGTTTGGCTTTGGCTTTGGCGGTTTTGGGAAGCTTATTATGTGTCAGCCATACGTGAATGAAATTTCATTAGTTTCATTATTATTAGAAAAAATCAGAGAAAAAAAAAGAAAATATTAGTCAAGTTTCAAATACGCGTCCGCCATACCATTCGCGTTCGACCGACAAACGACCACGACAACTTCGATAGCACACCGCCACCACCACCACCACCATGATCAACAACAACAACAGGTTGTGGTGCCTTGGTTGGCGGTTGTTGTGGTGGTTGGTTTTTTTTATCACCATGGTTGTACGTTCGATGTTTGGTGGTCGGTGTCTAAAAGCCCCTCTCATTGATTTGGCTGGTCGTTTTTGTATTTTTTCTGTGTGTTTGTGCGTTCGAAACAACTATTTTTACCTGAATCGTAAAATCCAGTTTTTTTTCTTCGTTTCGGTGTTTTCATCATCTTCACATTTTCGGATGCGCCTATCCATCCATCGACGTTTTTTTGTCTTGTTTTTCTTTTGGTGGCGGTGGTGATCTGAAATACTAATAAGCATCACACGTCCAAGAAGTGTGTGCTTGAAGGTAAATATTCTAAGATTGAGTGGTAAAAATAAACTAACTAACTAACTGTCCGCCGCTTTGATCGCGGTGGCACAAATGTTATCGTCTCCCGATGTTTTTTAGTGATCACAATCATGGCAACTTCTGATGTGATTAATCGTAATAATAAAAAATCTAAATGTAAAAATGAAGATGGAAATGGTGATATACATACGACCAAGAAGGACGTCAAATTGAATTCAACAAAAAATCCAACAAAATTTAGTACATCCAAAAAACCACCACCACCACCATCATCGTTGGGCGATGATCATGATCGTCCTCGATCTTTGATATCATGGCCCGTTATATTGAGGAAAATGATGATCTCAATTTTGATACTATTTTTGTTCTACATTTATCAATTTAATAAATCCGCTGATAGAAATGAATCAATGTCAACAATGGCCTCTAGTCATGATAATCTAATGGGAAGTCCGATCGGCATGCAAATTAAATGTCCAAATGATTATGTTCAAGAACGAAACAAATTCGGTACGAAATGTGTACCAACCATATGTGGACGGTTTGTGAGCGATTCGATCGTGGACGATAATGAGGCGTTGGAAATGCGTTTGATGGCCGAAACCATATTCTCCAAGGTCCAAACACCGGGCGGAGTGGCCATATTTGATATAACCACCGGTGCCTTATCCAATGGTACCAGATTCGTGAATCTCTACAAAATGATTGAACAGAAACACGTGGAGCCAACGATAATTAGGCAGAAAAGTTTGCATGTTTTCCAATTGGTCCGTGACAAGATCATCAACAGTATTTCATTAAAATTTGGCATCGCTCCAACGGAAATCCATCTAACTAGTCCGGCATTTTTCACTCGAATCGACTCGACCAATCACCATAGAACGTTGAACGATCAATATTGGCATCCACATGTGGACAAGGAAACCTATGACGGTTTCATCTATACATCATTACTATATCTATCCAGCTATAATGAGGAATTTTCCGGTGGTCGTTTTGTGTTTTTAGATGATCAACAACAAAAAAACATCACTGTTGAACCAAAATTTGGCCGTGTTCTATTTTTTACATCCGGTTCGGAGAACAAACATATGGTGGAAAAATTACAAGCCGGTACACGATTCGCTCTGACCATACCGTTCACTTGTGATCCGAAGCGACGAGCAGCACAAATTCCAAAATTTTGATTTTTCTGTAAAAATTAAAAAAATAATTTTTTTTGTAAAAACCGTTTAATAATAATTTAATAAAATAATCTCTAAAAATAAAATGAGTTTTGATTTTTTTGTAGAAATAAAATTTTTCCTGTCAATCTGTTGCATCATTTTTTATTGTGATGCAGTTCACTGAAATCCACATGACCAGTGTTCGATGCATGCTCACGAGCCTGGTCTTGATTGAAGGCTCTATCACAAATATTGCACTGTAAGGACATTTGATTCAGATCAGTATATTGATGGTTAGCTTTGGCCGTTTTTGCCACATCCAATGCCATATCTATTGCTTCGTGATCATCGGCCGAAAAGCTAGTTTGTACTGGGTTTTCATTATCATCAGAATAAGCCACTAAAGGATCATAGTGAATGCCATCGAATATCAGGAATATTCTCTTCGGATACGATTTATCCTCACCAAAACGATTCAACCGTAGATTCTGGGTATCGACCGCAACTATTTCGATTTCATAATAATTGGATAATATCGACAATTCAATACCACCACCCCAATGGTCTTCGTTTTGGATCCAATCACAATACACTTGGTTTGGTTTACCCAAAAATCCTTCATTATAAGTGATCGGATCGCTTTGCACTGTTTTGGCGATCAATTTACGTAGTTCTGGGCACTTTTCCTGCATTTGTCTGGTCAGACAAAAATACACGCTGACGAACAAACAGGAATTATTGGCCGGCACTTCGAGACGATTCATCGTCCGTTTTTTCCTACCAGTTGAATTGAGCAATTGTGATGCCGCGGAAATTCTTTTGGATTCTATGAGGGGAGAAAAAAAATTCAAATTAATCCGAAAAAAAATCCAAGACAAAACTGAAATTACCGGGAATCTCTTCGATCATCATGGTTTCTTTTTTATTCTTGATTATTTCATTGATCAATTGTCGATCATCGACCAGAAAAATTTCCTGAGGTGGATAGCCGATCATTATTTTACAATTATCCGGATGCAGATCGGTAAGGCTCCAAATAACACATTTTAATTCACCAATTGTTTGATCACCAGTCAACGAATCAATAAGGTATTGTCCATTCTTGGTCCGGATCCGTAGCTGAATTGGATCATTTTTGATCGAAGACATTATTTTATTTTTTTTGGTGAGAAAAGATTCGTTGGAAAAAACCAACACTGTAAAAAATGTAGAAAAAGTGAGTTTCAGCACCCACTCTCGGCGAAAAATAGAAATGAATTCAGTAACCCATAATTTTTGTTTTAAGATCGCTAGATGGCAGCAAAATCGAAAACTCGATTGTATAAAAGCCTGCCCGCTTTACACATCCCTTTTTGGTGAATTCTCCTTCGCGTTCCCGACTCAGAATATCGGTATCCGTCCATTTTTCATCAGGTTTTCAAATTGCAATAATCGTTGCAATGCTCTGGCTGTACAACCAAATCAGTAACTTTAGCTTTACACAAATCGAGTCATACCAAGAGTTTCAGGATCAACTTATGGAATGAAACCGACGATGGATGATGAGGACCTGGAAGCTGGAGCTTTTTTTAAACTTTTTTTTGGCAATTTCATTTTTTTCTAAATAAATAATTTATAGAATATTCTTCTTCTCTCTTTTTGTACGTTTTTCCCAAATTCTTGGAATCATGCTCTTGCTTGTTTACTGTAAAATATGCTGCAATTCTGAATTCTAGGGTTTTTGCTTGATAAATGATTGAATTTTCGCTTAAACAATAATGATAATGGTTGCTAATGGTCGCGGTGGTGGTGTTTTGTTGGCAAAAATGGCAAAAATAAATCATCAAACATGATGGTCAAAGCCTGCCTGTCAAAATTGTACACTCATTATTTTTGGAAAATATTCACATTTTTTTGGTCCAGGCTCATTGCTTTCGCTTTCGACGCTTTCGTATTGGTCATGATCACCAAGATTATAGCTTTCTGTAAACAAAATCAAAAACGAAAAAAAAGATTATTAAAAAAATTTGCGAAATTGTAGGCAAATATCAAACCATTATCGGATTCCCGATCCTTTCGTTTGGTTGCTTTTTCTGCAATGTCGAAAATAATATAAAAAATAAAAAAGAGAGAAAAATGATAACAAAAAAAATGATTAGTCAGAATCGATAACAAAAATAATGCGCAGTCAAAAACGATTGAATTTGATCACTGGCTATTCTGTTATCGCAGAAATTACCTTAATTATCAATTTCTTGATCTTGATTCTTCATTCTTGATGCTAAATCCATTTCTTCAGACATCGGG
>JAOZJS010000390.1:0-37939 GCA_025882695.1 Amerodectes protonotaria | reverse complement strand
GATTCGATTTGGTTTCGGCGGTTGGTTGTGGCCAAGGGGACTAGCGGCGGCCACCATCCAAAAAAACCAGAAAGAGAGAGAGAGAGAGAGAGAGAGAGAGAGAGAGAGAGGGAAAAGATAGATAAATTTAATAATTGTTCCAAAAGTAGCGGTAATTTTTGTCCCGGAGTATGTGCTTTCCAGTTTATTATTATCATCATTATTATTATTATTATTGTTCCATTCTGTGGTGGTGGATACTGACGAAGAAATGTTAGATTCCAGAATAGACGGAAAGCAAAAGAGAATATAATAAAAACATAACAGAGTAAGAGAGCAAGAGAGAGAAATACCACCAACAACTGAATTGCTGTTAATGTTTATGAACAAATTGCGTTATTGACAGCAATAAAAATTGGAACAACAACAACTTGGAAACCAAAAGAGAATATTCCGACAGACCCACCAACAATCCACCATAGTTTGACTGACAATCGTAGATGGTTCTGTCTGTGATTTGGATTTCTTTTGGAATCCTCACTTTTCCTCAATTTATCTGTTTATATAATTATCATCTCCGGGAAGAGCTTTCAGTGCTTTCATTTTTTTCGGTTTTTGAAATGATGAGGGGCGGGTAGAGTATTACACACACCCCTACATTGTCCTTACATAACTATTACGGTTAAAATGGTCTCGCCACCTTCTCCCCCTTTCCCTTGTTTTGGCTTGGATGCTAGTCCTGCCATTGATGAAATTAATGCCATTGGCCACTTTGTAGGGCCGCGTCAATCCTCCTGATTGTGGTTGTTTGTTCTTATTCTCAGTTGTTTGTGGCATTTCTAGCCAAACTTAAGTTGAAAATAAAGCGAAGAATATTCTTTGTTCTTGTTCGGTTTGTCGGGGCCCAATCGGATCGATCAAGGTCTAATCAATCTATGGGTTTTTGTCGGTTTTGGCTATAAATAAAATTATTGCTTTTGTTTGCTGCAAAAATATAAATGAATAATGACTGTGGTTCCCAAGGTCTTCTCGTTCTTATTTTTCCGGCGAATGTCAAAGATCACGCCGCAAATTAGCCAAAAAACCAACCAATCAATCAATCAGCCTGGACCGATTGTTTGCTGTCCATCTTTTTGGTCCATCTTCTAATTGATTAATTAAACAAAAAAAGCTCTCGGAACAAATTGCAGCATCGAAAACACCCGAACAGAATAACATGGAAGATTCAAAGAACATCCATAGAGAAGCAGAGGAGTTAACTTTTAATTATTTCCATTTTAGCAGCCATCTAACTGCCCGAACCGTATTGCGTTGGTCAACTGGGACCTAATTAGATTTATTAGTTCCAACTTGACCAAAGGAGGCAACCATACGTACGTATACGTGTTGTGGTGGCGATGGCGATATCCTGAACTGACCAATTAGCGTGGCCATTCTTTTCCTTTTGTGGTGGCCTTGTTTGCTTTGTATCCTTCCCAAAGATTGAGACAGAGACGGACAGAAACAAAACCAAGAAAAGATGTGACCAAGGTTCCCTGGACAAACATTAATCAAACTAAACATTTGAATGGGAGCCATTTTGGGCGACAAACACATTCGCCAAAAGTTCTACACTAATTTTATCATCATCTTGTTCTTGGTGTTGTTTGGATTCTATCTTTCGGATCCGGTGGAATCCTGTATTTATGCTAAATGAACCTAATCCAATATGGTTTTCGTGGCGAGGGAGACAAGAGGAGTGAAAACCGAAAAAGGCAAAAAAAGAGAGAAACTTTCGCGCCAAATGTCGCCCACGAACAAATGCTCCAGCATTCTTGGCTCTGTACAATTCCTGAGACGACAACAAAAACCACGATTATTATGATGATGATCATCATCATCAAAATGATTGGCAATCAACATTTTATGTGTGCCTATGTGTATGAATCTTAGCCTTGCAAAACTCTCCAATAATCGTTTTGGGGTTTTGCGCGCCCGACCTAAAGCACCATACATCCGGTTATGCTAGCTTTTTGTTGTAGATTCTGAATAATAATAATAATAACCGCAAACCCGGACTGATTTCTGATTCACTTTTACTTCTCTCTCTCGCTCTCAGTTTGATTTTGCCAAAAATTGATGCCATATTGTTCCTGGAACGAACAGGAGAAAAAATTCACCAAGCGATTTAGTGTGTGCATACTGAAACAAACACTGGCTGTTTGGGTGGTTGGCCAAAACCCGTTAAATTTAAATATGCAAACATTAAACGTTTTTTTTTCGCTCTGTTCCAAGGAGCAGTAAGGGCAGGTTGAAGGAGATGAGGGGACCGAAGAATATCTATGCAAAACTAATCAATAATAATGCTAAATTCAGCAACAGCTCTTCTTCATCTTCATTCGAGGTTGAGCCGCCCAACATCCATGGAAGGATTAACAAGCAAACGTTTTTTGATCATGATTCCAAAGTTTGGCAAGCCTGTATTCCTGGGTCGTCTACAGGATCTTCACAATACAAAAGTCCAATGTCCACACAAGAACTTGGAGTTGGCCAACCAATATTCACACGAATTTTTCGAGGATAGGGGAGTCGGGTAGGGGTTCTATCGTTTACCACTAGGTGCTATTAAAAGTTTTTGGCGGAAAAGTGCTTCCAGGGGAGGAGCCCTAACTGGGACGCCAACGATAATCTTCCAAAATTATCCATAAGGCTCGAATCTTTCGAGTTTTTGCTTGTTCCGAAATATTCTTCGATGGCAAGAAACCATTATTATTATTATTTTTTAGGAATACTTGAATTTTTTTTTGTTTAACTTGAAGTTCTTCGTATAATTTGGTAACCCATTGAAGAAGATAATTAAATGAAAAAAAATAGAAGTGCTTTTTTGCCCAACAACAACCATGATAATAATGAAGCAGACATCCCAAGATGAAGTGGTCATCATCATCATTATTCGGGATTATTTTCATAATTATTGGACACTCAGAAAAAAAACCAAGGGGGTGAAAAAGTGGCCCAGAATTAATTACTAGATAATTATTATTGCTTGGCTCGGATCATGGGTCCAACATAAACCTAAAACTATACCAAACACCCGAACTAAATGGACTTGCTAATGACTGAAATTGGATTTAGAACTGGATTTAAATCAAATTAAATCCGCCAGAAGCTTTTTGTGAATTTGAATGAATCGCCGCGCCCACCAGACCTGATCCATCCTGTTCTCTATTTTGATTGGAAAGGATAGAAACAATTAGCACAATCCTGTGCGCGCACGCACACGCACATACACAACACGTATCAATATGCTAATTGTTTGGTGACGCCCATTTTTTCGTCAAACACCAATCACACTTGATGATGAAGAGGAGAAGGAGGAGTAGAAGGAGGATTAATTAAAAGTTGAAAGGACGTGAGCTTTGGAAAATAAAATTCAAATAATATTCATCGCAACAAATATACCTTCTCATTCTCTGTTCGGTGATGAAGCTAATTCCTTTTAGAATCCGGACTCTGCCTGAGTGTTGAGGAAGGCGAATACTTGGCACTTATGTTTTTAGTTTTAGTGGATTTTTTTCTTTTCATCATCATCACCATCATCATCATCAATAAGATTCTAAATCGGATTATCATTCGCTAATAATTATGATGATGATAATAATAAGTCTAGTACTGATGTTGTTGCTGCTGTTTCCTCGAAATAATCTTCATAGGAAGCTAAAACTATTACCGACACGCACATGATGATGCGACGACGACTACGGCGGCGGCGGCCAATATCCCTAGCTCGAGATTATAATTGAAATTAGCAGCCATGGATTCTTTTGTCTTCAAATCCATGCTTATGTGTATATTGTGTGCACGCCATTAATTAACGCAACTTTGAAACAATGTTGTTTCAGCTCCATTCTGGTTTTTCTAGATTCTTGGTTATTACTATTGGTTATTGTCACTATCATTGTTGTTATTATTACTATTAGGGCCACTGAACCACGGCCAACATAGTCCGCAACATCGACCAGACCGAAGCACTGGACAATGTCCAAGGCAATGTTAATGATGTTGATGCTGTTCCGAATAATGTTAATCCTTTAGCGAACGAGGGAGAGCTAGGAAGATTTTCAATAGGGATTGTTGGGAGCATTGTTATCCTTATTAGTATCATCATCATCATTAGGTGTTTCAACCATGTTTTCCATGATTCCAGTTTTGGCCTTTTCTCCAACCCTTTTGGTGAGAAGGGGTTAACAATACTCGATGAGAATATACGTTGTGGATCCCGCTTGCACTAACTTTGTCCACTCTCAAAAGCTCGTTGATGGACGGGTTTTTTTTTCGTTAGTTCCAAAAACTTTATTTCCAACAAGAAATGGCCACTTGAATTTCATTTTAGTTGAAAATCAAATTGGAACGTTGAGCAGGGTTTTTTCCGAGATTTTTTTTCATTCGCTAAAAAGCAACAAAGATCAAGGGACCCGAGTATTAATTATTCATCAAGAATCAGATACACAAGAAAAAATCATTCAAATGGACCGAATGGAGATCATGGATCAGATACTACATGTTTTATAATGGTTTCCTCTGCTCGCTCTCGTCTTAATGAGTCTGGATCTTCAACGTTGATGCTGATTTCAAGAATGGTTTTGCTTTATATTAACTTAGGTCTGTCTGGAAAGCCCCTAAGGCCATACTGGCAACAAAGGGTACGAAGATGATAATGATGATGGTGGTTACATTGTTTCTATATTCTTCTGTGAGCCTGAAAGACATTGAACATTTAATTGGTGTAGAATCGTGAAAAATCTTTTAAATTTTATTCCGTTTCAAAATTCAATACAAATTCTAGTTTTCTGGTTTCTTTTCTTTTTTTGGTGAAATTTTTTTTGTTGGTTCAAAGGTCTTGTTTGGTTTGAATCGAATTTTTCAATTATTCAAGCTAATGATTCTCAATAATGATTCCTGGTGGTGGCTGATGGATCGAGGACACGATATTTGATAATCAATTATCACTTTCGTGTTCGGCCCAATCATCTAGCCACTTGCCCGGATACAAGATTCAACAAGAAAATGTTGTTCTAAAATGATTAACCCTTTTCGCTTAACCAACTCTAATTAGCCGATTCCCATTCTACAAATGACTTTTTTCCAAGCTGGTTGTATGGTTTTGGTTAGCCTTGCACATTCGGTGTTTCATTGTGGACAAAAACTGGAGCTTTTGTATTATTTCTCTCATGTTGTTGGAACCTGAAATTCAAATTCTAAACGAAAGCAATGTTGAAGCTAACTTATACTATCAAAAATTACGGCAACATCACTTGAGTTAAGTGTGGGTGTGGCTGCCCAATTCAGCACCATCATAATCATTATCGTTAATAGACATGGTTATCAACGGGTAATTGGCCCGTTGTGACTTTTGTCGTTTAATCCAAGTCTGCTCTCCTTGGATTCGTATGGTCCAAAATCAAAAAGTGAAGAACACGTATTTTTTCGTTGCCGTTCATGTTCTCGTTTTGAATTGATGGAACGACCAGAATCCGGATGAAATACATCTAACAGATGATGCTCATACAAACGCACGCACAGACACACAGAAGTACACTTATGATAATAATAATTTGACCAAAATATTTGGAACCAAAGCATTGTGGTCCTTGGGGAAATTGGCAATTTTATTGTGCCATGTTTTCGCCGTGCTGTTTCGAAAATCCTAAAACATAAGCCAAAGAACTCCTTGGTTGTTCTACTCAGTGCTTGGGCAGAATTTCAGATCAATGATCGAATATGTTCTTGTTTTCGAGAGAGAAACCAAATTTAAATTATCAAAAATTGGGAGCGCGCCCGTCTGCCACCCGCAACTCAACCGACCGTGAAACCAAGAAAAAAGAGAATAACCTAACAGGATGCTGCTGTTAGTACTGATTGCTCTGGATTTTTGACTTGTGTCAATCCAAGGATTCTGGATCCCTAGAATCCTGACTGAATAAACATATATTCTCATTTCGCATCACTAAATAAATTATTAATTATAGATTATTATTATTATTTTCTCCAAAATTTTTGGTTTCCAATCCTAAGGTTAAACCTCACAAAAAACAACAAAAACAAAAACAACAGGGTGAAATTAACTTCTTGGTTTCAGGAAGGGGATAGGGGATATTCTTGGTTGGCTGGCTTGCAGGTTGTTTATTCAAGCTAATCAAGCTTAACTTTTTTTGCTTTCTTCGACTGAGGTGGCCGCCTGAAAGGAAAAACAGAAAATAAAAGCAAAACTTTTTTCTCCCGCTATCAGAATCAGAATGCTCTGATCCATGGATTCGCTGGGTTTTCCTGGTTGCATCAAAACGGCGCTTGGTGCAACCTAAAACAGGGGCGAGCAACCTTTTTTATCAACGGGACAATTTAAAGTAACCCGCCTCTGGAGAACAGAAATACAGCTTCTTCTGCTGTTTATAGTGTGTCTCGTCATCAGGTCAAATCATCACATTGGACCAATCAGAGAAAGGCATAGAGCTTTGTCTCTTGTTTATAGTGTGTCTCGTCATCGGATTAAATCATCACAATGAACCAATCAGAAGGGAAAACAGTTCTATAGGCGTCAAACATGCACAGACAAGTACTAGTTAAAGCTGATGGTTTTTCAATGAAACCCGCCTACGGAGAACAGAAATACAGCTTCTTCTGCTGTTTATAGTGTGTTTCGTCATCTGGTCAAATCATCACAATGAACCAATCAGAAGGGAAAACAGTCCTATAGGCGCAAAACATGTACAGACAAGTACTAGTCAAAGCTGATGGCTTTTCAATGAAACCCGCCTACGGAGAACAGAAATGCAGCTTCTTCTGCTGTTTATAGTGTGTCTCGTCATCATGTCAAATCATCACATTGGACCAATCAGAGCGAGGCATACAGCCTCTTCTCCTGTATAAAGTGTGTCTCGTCATCAAGTCAAATCATCACTGGACCAATCAGAGGGGGATATAGCTTCGTTTCCTGTTTAGAAATGCTTGGTGGGCCGTACTAAAATGTTTAATGGGCTGCCGGTTGCTCACTCCTTACTTAAAAGATGATTAGAATAACTAATCTCGGTGTTTAGGGCTTTTGTTGCTCGGGCTCGAGTGTACCGGATGCTCTGATTTTGGTTTGCAAGTTATTCTTTGCCTGGGATTTTTTCGCTGGTGCAAGGCAAATCAATTTAAATTCGATTTGATTTCGAAGAAGAAGATCAAAACTAAGAAAACTATTCGGAGCCTTCGGGCACCGTTTTTTGTTCGTGCCACCAAATCGAACACCAAGCCAATCTGGATGAATTAGATTTGTTAACTTTGCACGCCGGTAAATTAGATTACTGCTTTTTTCTACTTTTTCACTTGAAAACCCACCGTCTCTTGATTCGGTGGGTAAAAAAGGGTTAAATAATGCAAAATTCAAGGGGAAAAACTAAAGCCAAAACCAAAGAGTGAAGCTGAAGGCTAAAATAGAACTAAAAAGCTTCTGAAAAGGCGGCTGTTTCTCTTGTTTCAAGGGAAAAAAATTTGATTAGCCGAAAGGCAGCCAGTCTTTCTCACTCCTTTGATTAGGTTGATCTAGCCATCATTCAATCACGCTTTTATGCTTGTTCTCCCTTATTTGCTTCAGTCGTGGAACCTAGTGTGTCAGAGAATTGATTGATCGATTCATTTTATTTTGTTTCCCTTGGTTTTTTGACTACAACCTCGAGCTTCACCAAGTCTAGAATCCTAGGAATCTGGCTCCTTCTCTGCTGTTGTTCTGGGCGCTCATAATCTTCCCACACCTCGCCGTTGCAGCGGGAGCAGCGTCAGTGGCGTTATGCAATTAATAATCGCCGAGTTTTTAAAGTTTTCTCGAAAAACTTCATTCAAACACACCATGGAATAATGGCCTGGTGGTCTAGGTCAGACCCAACTTCCGCTCCCCTCAATTTTTACTGCTGCTGGACAAGAGAGCCATTAATAAAAATAATGATCCTGTGGGGGGGAGGGGAAGGATCCGGAGAAGGGAGGGCAGGATTCTTTTTTGTTTGGGATATAACTAGGGTCGGTGGTAACAATGTTGAACAATTATACTGCTTGAGAAGCTCATTAAAACATGTGTCGTTGTTGTTTAATTCGTAGTGGTATTTTGAAAACACCAAAAAAAAATGAATGATTGTTGTTTGTTGGCTGGGGCTGGTTTCTATCATAATTATTGTATTAATTATTTAAATTAATTAACTCTTGAACCAGCCATACCACCGAGATCATCTCTCTATTCCGGTGGCATGTTCCCATTGACATTTTCAGTCTGTGTCCAGGCCAAGATCCTCGAAAACACATTGTTCTGAGGCTGAGGAGAGGCCAAATTTGCATAAATTTTAGCAGCAGCGGGTTGATCTCGAAAAAAAGAGGAATCCGCACACACAGCCATTACCAATTTTCTACTCGATTCTTTAGTATTTGAATTTTGTTATTTTTCCTTGGTGAAAAACTTGCTTGCTTTTCAATTCTTCTCGGAAGTGTTTGCTATTGTTGACTTAATTCTCCCCGTGTCTCAATTCGACAATCTTATTTATCAAGTTTAGGTTTCAAACTCCTGGATTCAGTAAAACCAGGATTCTCTCTCTTTCTCCATCCATAGTGGGTTTAAACACACTCACATACACACATTTATTATGTCATCGCATTTTACGGGATTTTCCAGAATCCGTATCCTTTTGAATCTGGTTTGTTTTGTCGGAACCATATCCTTTTGGATGTTTATATAAATCAATTCTGGTGTTTGATTTAGGAGAATATATTTTTTTTCGGAGCCAAACTTTAGTTTGTTTTAATTTTGAAAGTTTTTTTCAAAAGGAAGTTTAGGAAACTCTTTGGACTTTTTGTTCGGCAGGCAAGGAATCATCATGTTGGCCCTTCCCTCGCTTCCCCCCGGTATCGGATATGACTTATGACCATGGGCCGGGAGGGGCGGAACCGAAGTTAGAACCTTTAGCAAGGCTCGACACCAATTGACAGATGTAGTGATAACTTATCGATAATTTTTTATTCGCTCTGATATGATCCTCAATCGCCATAACAAAATCATTAATCTTAGTATTTGGTGGTGGATTTTTTGTTTCGGAAAATAATTATCCTGCCAACTTGTAAGCAGCACGGTCGGACATTGAACATAGCCGAAAGGTACCACAGATTGATGGATCAATTTTGTTTTTCGAAACGAACGTTTTTTAGTTCGGATCAATCGCCATGATCGTCGATGATGGTTGATGTAGGGCACGCTTTTTGGACGATGGTCCATAAAGAACAAAGCGAGGAAAAAAGCAAAGCTTGCAAAGCTGATTCCCCAAAGATGATCGGCGTTAAATGAGAAATGAAATATATTTGAAATATCGAAAAAAATCCCAAACGAACAAAAAAAATCGATCGAAATCGATTTACAACAATCAAGAGCCAGATAGAAGAACGGATACCCCACCGAATGAAAAGGAGAGAGAGAGAGAGAGAGAGAGAAAGAAAGGAAAAAAGATGAAAAAAAAACTCTCAAACTACTTGTATTTTTCCTCGATCCTTCATCGGAAGAAAAGCTTGTCGGTCGCAATTGGAGTCTGACTCCCTTGGAGAAAAAGAATAACTAGCAAAATAAAGAAGCTATTCGTGGCTTTCATTGTTCCACAAGAACAATCCACTTGTGAGGATGATGAGCGCTAGCGATGTTTCACTCAATTAAATCGATGAAACGTGATTCGGCGGTCTAGAGGATTTAAGAGACTGTTTGGCCAACCAGAACAAACACACAGAAACACAACAACATCATAAATTGCCTTACAATTTATTATTATTACTTTTCATAAAAACCATTGTTTTGTGGAAGGCAAAAATTCCTAAAAAATCCAGAAAAACTCTCCCAAAGAGAGAGAGAGAGAGAGAGAGAGAGAGAGAGAGAGAGAGAGAGAGAGAGAGATCTATTCGGATTCGAAAAGTCAAAGGACAAATTAATAATTTGCCCATCTCGTGGCTCTTTTAAGATCTTAGTGATCATCACGAAGATCAATGAGACCTCAAGACCTTGGTGTGCGTGGGTTCGTGTTCAAATCCTTGATCAATCATCATGGTTGGCCAAAATCCATTAGGGCTTCTGGCAACGTTCCAAACATGGACTTTGGCTTTATGGATCATTTTTAATCAATTTTTTTTTCATTCGGGTTCTCATTCGGGCTTGTTAGGATAGGGCTAGCGGAAACTAGACTTGACGTGTGACGTTCGTGTCATTAACGGGCTTTGGTCTTTGATCCTGGAACTTGTTGTTGGTGTTGTTGTCACAAGCAAGAAGGGAAAATGCTCTAGTCAAAATGTGATTGATTGATCCGCGTTAAGCAACCAAGATCACACGCATGCACCAGCACGATGTGATTTCTCTTGAATTCTGGTGCGGAATATTCCGGTGTTGACAGCTGACACATCGAGCGTCTGGCGTGATGATTGGTCGATTCTACAAAGTGCTGAAACTTGGCGCCGACATCATTTCTAAGAAAATTTTCCCGCGAAAAAAAAATTCACAGACTCCCAAAATCATAATTTCATAGCATCAATTTTTGCTAGAATTTTTCTCCCCATCATCATTGTCGCCACCTGACTGATCGATGCGATTCGTTTCAGATACTGAAAAACCAGCGCCGAAAATATGATTGTTTCATGAATAATGATGGAACCGTGTTGATGGTGTTCAAAAGGGGGTGAAATAACCATCGTCGACAAAGTGACACTGCGGAAGCCAGAGCCTCATTCATTCGCTAACAGCATACGTGAACCTAATCACTGATTAGGTAACGGTTCCACCATCATCAATTCATTTTGGTTGTGATTCTGTGAATACAGAAATCATCAAAACTTGCCATAAACTAGAACACACAAAGTGGATGTTTTTAAATAATTCATAATTAACAACATGTATTGGCTTTTAATTTATTTAGGTTTTTAGATTTTTAGATTTTTTCCTCAAAATGAAAAATAGAACCAGAGTAGAACCAAGGGACCGACACACAGACACCAATATCGACACCGGGCCATGAACAAGATCTATAAGGTCCATAAATTTGATTTGCATAGTTAATGTTCTAGATTCTTTTTGGTTTGGATCTAAAATATTAATTCTGGAATATAAAACGCCAATATGATTACGCGGCAGTATGATGTTACCCAGTGAGTGATGGATCTAATTATGAAACCGTGATTCTGTGTGTGATTCGTTCCATTTTTTCCGAGCATAATTGCCACGGAGAACGGCCAAAATGGCTTCAAGCTAATTTGGATCCAAAAATATTCCGCACACACTTAAGTTACGTTCCCCCCCCTTTAAAAATAATAAGCCCAAATGGAATTATTATTGCCCGGATGAAATGACTACTAAAACTAAAACAATCATTACTTTTTTTTCGGTAGCAAAAAGGATAATCGACGGATCCTGGCTTGGATCCCGACGATACATGCCAGGCGTACGGGCGCCATCATTAGAGCAATTATGCAATTTGCTTCCGAAGATCGTTTTTTTTCTGGTTTGCTTTCTTTGGTAATTGTTACCTATTAAAAATATGTTCCCTCGTGCCTACGAGAGCATATGTTTTTAAGTCTTAGGGTTCATTTTCCTCTCTCTCTCTCTTTCTCTCTCTCTATGTGTGTTTCTGTTTAAGGAAGGGTAGAATATGCTAAATTCGCATCCACCGAGTTTCTGGGTGATCCACAAACAGGATACGTGGATAGTTTCAGCGGATCCTGGCGGATTCCAGTCTGAAAAAGCGTTTTTCGGGTTTTCCAAAAATACACACATGTTTGTATGTAAAAATTCGGGATGGGTTCTGGACTCGGTCGGTTGATGTACATGTTTCCATAAATGATCCAAATGGCCTAGGTCTTTCGGAACAACAACAAGATGCCATTAAGGCTTTCTGGATTTGAATTCACTTTTTTTCCTCTTTTTCGGGCTGGTTGTGTGCCGAAAAGATGATGATGATGATGATGATTCTTTCCTGCTTCCCCCTTGTTCGCTTTGTCTGTCTAGCTCTAAGTTGGCTAGTTCCCTTTGGTGAATCCAAGGGTAAAGGGAAAATGTAAATAGCGGCTAGAACGGAGCCACGCTTTGAATAAAAACTGTGTTCGTCAGGCCTCCATATGCAAATTTTGGCCTCGTACTTTTCATACACGTATTCATAGCGCAAAGCCTGTGGCCTGTACACAACCAAACAGTTTGGTCCATCCCCCCTTTTAGCTTGTGGAATGAAGGGATCAAAACCGAGTGGGGCCGAATCAAGCGAAATAGCTAGCCAAATCAACTCCTAACCCAACGCCTTTTTGTACTGAGACAAGGGGCAGTGCGCTTGAAAAACCTTGATTAATCGCCCTAGTTTTGGGCTGATACTTTTCTCTCAGTCTCACTAACTCAGTTTCTGTTCAATTAATTATTTTTAATTAATAGCAATCTTGAAGTGAGAGCACTGCCTGCCTCCAATTGATAGTACACAGAGAAGACAGAAGGCAAAACACTGCAGTCATCCAGCTAACCAACCAATCAAATTGCAGCAGCAGAGAGGCAGGACTCACTTACCTCTCTTTGGCTTTACCAAAGTCCATTGACTAATAAATGACTGACTGATTTGGGCGTCAAACAAACAGCCACCAATGTTGGTTGGCTGCTGCTAATTAAGCTGTTTCCAAAAGCTATATGTATGGGCGTAAACGTCAGTCAACTCTCTACTTGTCAGCTTGTTGTTCTGGTTGTTGCCGTTATGGGTTGTTGTTTATTTTCACGCCGCCAAAAGATCGAAATAATTATTATTGATCCAGATTCTGAGTGAGAGATTTCGGAAGCGAATCACTCCCAGAATCCATTTATCATTTTGTTTGTTGGGATAATTTTGTCTTATTCTTTGGATACGGATGCGTATGATTTTAGCATCACTTTTGTCACAGATGTCATCAGACTTTGATCCACTGAAGCAAACTAAATGTAGACTAAGGGCATGCATTCGGGAGAAACTGGATTGTTCATTTTGTGTTTTTGCTTTATTCAAAATGATTAATTCCAATTAATTCATGACATTCATGATCCTATCCCCCTTCCCCGGCGAATTCGCCCAACAAGATTTAGACCCTTGCCCAAGCATTCCCAGTCCCCTTGATCATTTTACAAAATGAACCATTCAAATGGGTGTTTGAATGCCCATGATATGCTTGTCCTACATCTGGCGTTGATGACCATTTCTGGTTGGGCGCCAGATCAGGCAAGTCGCAGGCTCATTCTGATTTTGATATTTCGGTATTCCAGATGCCACCAACGGGATCAGATTTTCGTCCGGAAAAAATAGAACGATTTCATATTTTTCATTATTATTGTCCTTTGATGGAAGAGAAACAGAATGGAGGCGACATTTTGGCCAAAATAATTTTCTCCAAACTTTTATTCATTTGATTGACCATTCGGTTTCCCGGTTTTCTATATTGCACATAGGCATCTACAGCCAAAACTGTATGTGTGCGTGTGTGTCTGCGTCTGGCACGCGGCCTTCCTTTGCAAAACGAAAATCCGATTTTCATCACCGACCAAGAGAACCGAGGCCCGATTCCTGATGCTATTATTAGTTGATTGACTTTTTGATTTGTAATAATAATAATGATTATAATTCACATTCATGCAGACGACTCGCCTACAGCTGGTCACGCCCCATCCTTCACAATTTCATTGAACCCATTTTTTGCCCTTTCCCTTAGCATCCAGAACAAAAATGTCCAGCTGAAACCAGTGATTTTGTTTGGCTAATTAAAAAAAATAATACCAAAACCCTTTGTGCTATCTCTGTCGCTCTCTGTCTCTTTTTCTGGATTTAATCGGCTTTGTTCCGAACAAAATCAGAGGAAATTATGAACCAAAATAGAAGATGGTAGTAAAAGTTTGCTTCGACTTTGGCTTGTTTTGTGAGACAAAACAAACCAAAGGTTGAATCCCATAGAAAGCTGAATGCTTCTCATATCCCCCTCTGGAATCCTACTTTTTTTTCATTCCATCCATCCATTCCAGGTATAACCAGGACCGGTTCTTGATGACAGAATAATTACAGATTCTTGGCTCACAGAAAAAAGAAAGAAAGAAAGAAGCTTTTAAGTTTTTTTTCAAGATTTTTTCCCGCGAAAATTCTTCCTAATTTCCTTTTGATTCTTATAATTCATCTAATTCAAATGAAACAAGAGCATGAAGGCCAAAACCCCTAAAACCATAATCATAATGGTGATGGCTATGAGGTCGGAAAACCAGAATCCCAGATTCAGGTTCTGTATTCTGGATTCTGATTCGCAAAAAAAGTTTGATGTTTTTTTCTATTTGCATATCACTTGAAGCGTATGTGCTGCATATCGCAAGACGAATAGCCGCCGCACAGAGAAAGAGAGAAAGAGAGAAAGAAAGGGAGAGAGAGAAAGGGAGAGGGAAGCATGTACATCCTGGATCCAACTGGATTGGAATTAGGGATACTGGCAGAGAATTAATGACCGGAACCAAGTGACCCAGCAAACGCGCATATAGTGAATAATCATGGAAAGAATATTCTGCAAAGTTTTATTTATTCTTAATTTTCGGTCCAGACACTTGGGGCTATGAGTGGTGGAGATCTCATGGAATGAAATAAAGAAGAAAATGTTGATGCTAATTTATTCATTCTTATCGGCCATGTTCCAGTATGTGTTGTTGGCTTGGATTCTCGTTTATTCTGGCCCGATGTTGACTGGTTGAGTGGCCATTAATTAGTACCACACACACACACTCACACAGTGTCCGCATCACACTTGGTTTGGATGCAATCTGTCCAATGTTCGAACAACATCCAGCGTCCAGCGTAAGATAGAAAGGAAGCCCATATCCGTTTTGTGATGCGGCCGCCACAAGCAAAAATAATCGATAGCCCTCTTAGTGGTGATGATGATGATGGTGGTGGTGGTGGAGGCTGGGCTTAACATGGTTGATGCTTTCTAACCGCCCCCCCACACTTACACTTTAGGATGCCGCGTTTGATCAATTAGATTCAATTAAATTCTGATGCTTGATCTGCTTTGGTGGTGGTGGTGGTGGGCTACCAAACCAGAGTGTCCACTGTGTTGCAGTTGCTGTCGCTGTCCGGTGAATAATTGGCCAGTGGTCCAGAGCCAACAGCTCTAGTTCTTCATTTCGGCCCTAATGACAGATTGGCTGACAAGCTACTGACATTGAATGATTGCTGGGGTCCGCACAAGGGTTTTCAAGCAAGGCGCTTGGATCCATCTCATCCTGGCCCCAAATCTATTATTGTTTTTGAAAATTGTTACTTTTACCAAAATCGGACCAGCCTGAAAGTTGGATAATGTCCATGTGTGAACCACCATCCAAATTCAGTGGTGGTCGATCAGGTTAACCTAAACGAGAATTTTTAAAGTGTGTGTGTGTGTGAGCGCCATGTGATGAACCAGACCATTCTTAGGGCTGGTAATGGTGGTGGCCATCTACGTGACCAGAATGAATGTATCTAATCATCATCAACCAAGAGAAAGATGGATGGATCAGAGTATCCAGTGGACGCAACTGATCCAGTATGTTCGGATGTTTAGTTGTCAGTTTAAAATGATCGAATCGATTTTTTAAAATTGGATCAATTTCGTAGGGAAAAAATCACCACCACGGTGCACATTACGGTTTGGATAGAGCAGGACACACTGAGATTCACACACAAATCCAGAAAATCGGAGAGACTACGCTTTTTTAATCCGATCAAATCGATTCGGGTAGCTTCAACTTCAACAAGGATGTTGGCTTGCCAAGGGGAACAAGATATTCTCGCTTGGCAAGCAAAATCCACCGATCCTTCTCGCAATCCCTGCTAAGCCTATCTCACTTGAAAAGCATACCATCCACATTTGCATGATTGATTTGGAACAGGGGTAGAATCTTTTTTAGGATCCACGGATGCGGATCATCATCATCCTGGTTGTCCATTATCAAGCAGCGTGATTTATATTGACACTCACACACTTGAACATCATCCAGATCCAGAAACAGTCATTCAAATTCAGTTTTGGAACCAATTTACATATATTCAAATGTGATGTGACATTCATTTGCATTGTATATGTGTATCTGTTCGACTTTTTCAAGCGGAAATAATCACTTTTTTTATCGCTGTAGGTGTTGTGTGAGAGGAATCCTTTGATGTTATCAAGCGTTTCCGATTCTCGAATTCTGATTCTACCTGTTTTCTTTACAACTGAACAGATGATCGACCACTGCCAACTGATGCCGACCACTGGTCACAATATTAACGGCCATAGTGCTACCAATAGTTTGGTGGAACATTCAGTGAAATATGGTTCAGTGGTATCCGCGGCAGCGGCGGCCGCAGCTGCAGCAGCCGCCGCGAGTGGATTCGATCCAAGCTATTGTCGTTTAACATCTTTATCATCACAAACCACACCCACATCTTCACCATCCATATTGACCACATCACCGGCCACGTATGGTGGCCAGGCAATGACCGTGGATGATGCGG
This sequence comes from Amerodectes protonotaria, assembly GCA_025882695.1. NCBI lineage: Eukaryota > Metazoa > Arthropoda > Arachnida > Sarcoptiformes > Proctophyllodidae > Amerodectes > Amerodectes protonotaria. The sequence continues at coordinate 21,425 of JAOZJS010000390.1, read as the reverse complement.
ATGAAATAACCGAAGAAGATGATTCAGACGAGTTGGCCGACGAAGATGAAGATGATGATGAGGAAGGAGATGATTCCAATGCTAGGAACCAACGTAACAACTCCAATGATCATTTGGCTACCACAAATGGCCGATTATCATCAGCCATGCCAAATGGCGATTCACTATTCTACAGTACGACCACGTGTTATCCAAATGGCGTTGGTGGTCAAGATAATTTGTTAAAATATGGGAAATCCACCCCCAGCATCGCTACGCCCACCACTGCTAGCAATCAATCGATATTGTATGGAAACCAACCACTAACTTCCTTATCCCCGCATCATCATAGTGATTATCCGTTTCCGTATTCACTTAGCGATCATCATCATTCTTATTTGTCACCGACCACAACTACCACGACTTCTAATGGAACGTTAGCCAATCCAGCGAGAGGTTATCCAGCCGCACCTTTCCAAATACCGGATGAAGATGGTGGCCAATCATCAATGATGACCGCAATGATGGCCGGCACACCGATGGTGGAAAGCGAAACATTCTATCATGAAAGACGAAGATATCATTTTGTTCCGACGATTGCCAACAACCAAACCACGATGGTGAATTCATCGTCTAATTCATCATCATCATCATCATCATCATCGTCCACTTCTTCGGCATTGTCATCGTCTTCATCTTCTTCGATTATAACAAATTCAATTAGTGATAGTGTTCCAGCCATCACCACCACAGCCAATTGCCATATGGATAGTTCCTCTTTGAATAATGATTCACCGCAACAACGGACAGCAGCCAACGGTAACAATAACACTTGTACCGATTTGGTTCCAATTGGATCACTGGCGGTGGCGCCATCCGGTGGCCCGGGTCCACACCATACAACAGTAATGCAAAGTTCCATTATAAATCAATCAAATCATTATCATCACCATTATCATCATTATCATTATTATTGTCCTCAATTACATCAACCATATCATCATCCATTTTTGGCGCCGCCGCCGCCACCTCCCCCTCCCACTGTACCAATTCCTGCTTCTTCTTCTGTTTCTGTTCCGGCAGCAGTTCCACCGCCCCCATTACCTTCACAGAATCTGCACCACCAGCAAGCACCAGCTTCACCATCGACGGTGACCGATTCCCAAAGTGCACCATTATCATTACCACCACCATCGTCAGCCGCAGCAACAGCAGCAGCTCAATTATATCCAGCCTTGACATCTTCTGGCACTTCAAATAACTTTGTCGGTGGTAGCAGCTGCAACAGCAATGGTTACGGTGGAATCTATAATAATATCTATGAAGATGATTTATCGATGACCAGCAGCCAATCCACCAATCAATCGTTGCCAGAGAGCCCTATAAAGTTTCATCATACATCCTATAATAAAAGCCAACATCATCACCAAAATAATGGTTATCTATCGTCGACAACCTCGACCACCAATAAACGCAGAACATCCACATTCAACAACGATTCCAACGTCAACAACAATAATGGTAAACACTACACGGATATATCGGCCAACACTTTGGCACCATTACTACACTGTTCCAACGGTGGGATCGGTAGCATCATCGGAGCCGCTGGTGGTGGTGGTGGTGTCGGTCACATGATGGTTAACGGATCGGTCAGTAATTCAACAGGGGCCTCATCATTATCGCAATTTGAACATTCAATTACCAAAGGTAAAGCTTGTCTCCGATAGATGGCAGGAGTGATGCTTATGCGAAAAATTTGATTCAATAGTGTACGCGCGAAAACCAAAAAAAAATGTTTCGATATGACGGATGTTCCCAACCTTATGCTAAAACTAGCACGAACATTGTCGAATAATCATAAGTAAATTTAATGAAATAAGATAAATAGATTAAGGAGCTTGAATGGGTGAGCGAGGACAGTGAGCGCGTTGAGCTTATTCTTCTCTGAAAAAAGGACCGTTCCAAATGGAATACGACCGAGCAATATGGCAAAGCATTTACATGCGAAATATCCTCCATTTTTGTTGTTTGTCGTACGGTAATTTCCGTCGCCAAAAATGAGAGGAAATCAAAGAATTTTCTTCTTTCTTAACTTCGAAAATAAGAAATCATCATTATTTATTAATCAAAATCATAATCATAATCATTATTATTAGGGTTTTCTTATTATTCCAAAAACAAAATCATTAATTGTTCCATCTTTCGGTTATATTCAATCAAATCAAATTGTTTACTTTCAACGTGTCAAACAACCAACAAAATAAAACAGCAGAGGAAATCATCCAAAAAAATGAATAATCAGAATCTTAGTACTACACGCCCACAGAATGATTTATTATTATCGTTACTTTTTCACTACTGAGGAGCTCTGAAAAAAGGCGCCAATGCTGAAAATCCAAAATGATTGTATTGAATCCGGATGAATTGAAAGCGCTCAGCGCATTCGTCGTCAAAATGTTTTCTTCCATTTTCAATTCATCCGTTTTCAACGAAATTATTTTTGCGAAAAAAAAGAATCAAATTTTTCTAGCTCTTTGGATTTGGCTGCGTGAAGCTAATTTGTTATAGTGACTTCAGTGCGATCGTGGGCACATCTTTCAGCGCGGACCGAAGCGAATTGTATGGGCATAATCTTTGGGCATTGCAATTATTATCATTCAACCACATGTATTCATATCTTTGATTCATCTTTGTGTGTGTATCAAAACGAATAATGGAACTAGGGAAATAGTGGAACTCTATCCACAGTCGGGTCTCGATTTATACGGTGGATACGTTTTGCAGAAAAGCGTATATAAAAAAATTCGCATTATTCAAATGCGCATTTTCATTGTGTCAAATCTCATTGGACCAATCAGAGAGAGGGATACACCTTTTTCTCCTGTTTATAGTGAATCTCGTCATCTGTTCAAATCATCACTTGACCAATCAGAAGGGAAAACGGTTCCTATAGGCGTCAAACATGTACAGACTTGTACTGGTTAAAGCTGATGGCTTTTCAACGGTTGATAGTGTGTCTCGTCATCGGTTCAAATCATCACTTGACCAATCAGAAGGGAAAACGGTTCTTATAGGCGTCAAACATGTACAGACTTGTACTGGTTAAAGCTGATGGCTTTTCAACGGTTTATAGTGTGTCTCGTCATCGATTCAAATCATCACTTGATCAATCAGAAGGGAAAACGGTTCTTATAGGCGTCAAACATGTACAGACTTGTACTGGTTAAAGCTGATCGCCTTTCATAGTGTTATAGTGTGTCTCGTCATATGGTCAAATCATCACAATGAACCAATCAGAGGGGAAAACGGCTCTTATGGGCGTCCAACATGCACTGACTTGTACTGGTTAAAGCTGATCGCCTTTCATAGATTTTAAACGGTTTATAGTGTCTCTCTATATCAGGTCAAATCATCACTGGACCAATCAGAAGGGAAAACTGTTCTTATAGGCGTCAAACATGCACAGACAAGTACTGGGTAAAGCTGGTAGCTTTTAAACGGTTTATAGTGTCTCTCTATATCAGGTCGAATCATCATTGGACCAATCAGAGGGGAAAACTGTTCTTATAGGCGTCAATCAAACTGCACAACTTCAAAATCGCATTAAACGAGACCTAAATGTATTTATCTCCGCGCGCATACCACAAGCCCACAGCCAACATTTTCCATTTTTTCCCGTTTGGTGGGCCCGACACCAACGGGAGTCAGAGAGAAAACACAATCCAACAAACATTCGCGCACAATATTTTTACGATTAAATAATTCTATTTAAAAAATTGATCAACAACAACAACAACAAAAAACGAATTAGAATCCCAGAATCCGGGAGGGAGAAAAATTTAATTTCCCAACTGATGTGAGAGAACGAGAATTGGATGCACGCTCCAAGGCTGGTTTGTGCTGAGGATGATCTCTGATTTTGGATTGGTTCACTGGATTGACATTGTTCTCTTGGCTCGTTCTCTCTATCCAACCATGATAATGATAAATAGTTTCTAGTTTTACTTTTCGCCTACCAGTTATACAAGCTTCACGATGAATTCAAATTTTGCATCGCAGAGAATCTATCCATTCAGCAATATAAAACATTTTTTTTGAATTTTATATGGTTTCACTGGAGAGCAGAATCGCTAAAGGTCGCTTTTATACCAGAACTCGAAGGTCGAAGGTGAACAGAGCAGTTAATCCCTGCTTTTAACTCAGCCCCCACTGTTGAGCCTTCTTTTGTTCCTCGTCTATCTCAGTGGTCTACAAAGTAGCCGAAGACTGGGCGACACTTGGAAGGAAACGAACTTCACGCCCCCAAAAATCATGCGCGTGCGCTTTTGAAAACAATTTTTGAATTCAAATTCAGCGCATAATGCTATAATGCTATTCTATGTTATTGTGTTGCCGGGTTTGGAATCATATTTTCGACCAACAATATTGATGAGGAGAACAATCACCACAATCACCATCATCATCATCCGAATAATAATGAAAGCAACAACAATAATGAAGCTCGGGGAGTTTCACTAACACTAGCACACTAGTTCCAGTACTATTCTGCACGAACCAGTGTTTCACATAGGTTCTTGGAACCACATGAAAAGACCCTAGGTGTGAAAGCGATGGAGACAGAGACAGGGCGAGAGAGACTACCCAAATTCTTGTTGTGCTAATGCAATGATTTGCCTGACAGCACGATCATCATCAACAACAACGACGACAACATTTTTTTGTCTTCGATTTTTGGATCCAGAACATTCTGCTTTGGGATTGATCAAAGTGTTGTTGTTTTTTGTTGTTAATTAGTGACACTTATCGTGCGTATGTGTGTGTGTGTGTGTGTATGTGTCTCCCAGGGTTTGACACTCATAACACTTACACTTGTTTCCCGAGGCCCTGGAAGCCAAGATCATTAGTCGAAGGATTCATTATCCAAAAAACAATCCAATTTTGGTTGTTATAGTTGTTTGATTGGTTTTCCATTTGAAAATTTTTGTTCGATTCAAAGAAAATCAAAATGTTCCAATCATTTTGGTGGAATCTGTTCCAAAGCCAAGCATTGTCCAATCTTTATTTGCGCGCATTACATCAACAATTAGCTAGCCAACAACAGCACCATCATCAAACCACTTCCTCAGCTACGTCCACTTTATCATTATCACCTTCGTTGGCGACCAGAAACACGAGCACAGCAGCATTTGAATTGATCCAATCAAATGATGGCCATTCGAATGATCATCAATCTGACCACCAGCATCCGCAACTGTTGAGCACATTGCAGCCATTCTTGTTGGCCAATGGTCTTCGGAATGCAACACCAGCAAAAAAAAGAATCGACAAAGATGAACCATCAGAACCGGAAGCATCCAAAACGATCGATTCGATCGCTGCGGATTGGTCATCGTTATTGGTTGATGGACAACCATCACCAGGACAGCCATCTAATTCATCATCGCCATGCACCAGAACCACGGTGACTGTTTCGGCATTGACCACTCCAATCGTTTCAGCCAAATCCAATTTGATTGACATTGATTATGATGATCATGAGGATAATAACCATAATCACTACCGAAATCAAACGACAATTCATTCGAGTAAGAATCTCCTTCGATTCTATTAGTTCGCTGAGCTTGTTTTCGGAAGTCGACCAAGCCCTGCACATCCTCAAAGCCTTCGGTGTATTTTTTTCGGAAGGTTCTGTTTGTTCTGTGATGATATTTATCCTTTCAAAAAAAAATTTGTGGGCAAAACACCAGAAAAACAAAACAATGAATCTTTTCGACAACGAAAAACTAACAAAATTCGGTTCTTTTTTTCCTGTTAGTCGAGAGACTCTTTGGGATTGTGAATTTCAATTCATTTTTTTCTGGTTTCGATTATTTCTGTTGGATTTTTGACACGAATGTTGATTTTTGATGTTTGTCCTTATCACCATTTGAAACAATGGCCCGAAGAGAATAGTGCGCGCCAAGGATCCCCGAAAATCTGGTGGCTTGTGGTTGGATTCTTTGTTCTCATCCTGGATTCTCCAGGATATTGTATTTTTTTCTATCAATTCCTATTCTGATGCTTGTTGTTGATTTCATTGTTTTTCTGGTTTCAATTGAATTTTTTATTTGAATTTTTTTCTTTTTTTCTTGATTTTTTGTTGGCGTCAAACCAAACCAAACCAAACAAACGGAACCTGCCGCTCTAGATTCCAAATGTCCAACACCGGGATGCAATGGAACAGGCCACTCTACCGGACTTTATACACATCATAGAAGCCTTTCGGGTTGTCCACGTAAACGTCAGGTTACACCGGAAAGTAAGTTGAATAGTACCAAAAATAATTCAATTCATAATTTAACTGTGAATTCAGTTTTGGCCATGCACGAAACCATCCTGAAATGTCCTACGCCCGGCTGCAATGGGCGGGGTCATGTTAATTCATCGAGAAATTCTCATCGAAGGTAAACTATTGCTTGAGTTTTCATTGGTTGTTTGATTTTGAACCGGAGTTTTCCTTTTGCTTTCCCCCGATTCCCCAAATTCATTCCTCTTTTATCCAGCCTATCCGGATGTCCAATAGCCGCCATGGAAAAATTGGCCCAAAAGCAACATCAACAGCAGCAACAGAATCTTTTGAAACATCAGCAGACTGGCAATGGTGGAGCTGGTCAATCCATAAACGGCCATCACCAATTGCCTGGGGGTGGCGGACGGAACCAGAATGGATCCAATAGCAAATCAAAATCTTCGTCATCATCATCACTATCATCCCCACCATCATCATTGATTGGATTAGGTGCCGGCGGTGGTGGCCATCCGTTGATGCATCATCATCCGCATCCGTTAGGCGGACCACATCCTCACCATCATTCGATGATGATGATGGATGTTGATGGTGTAAAACCATCATCGATGATTGGTTCATCATTATGTCCATCCGCCGCAATGATAGGATTGGCTGCCGATGTGCTACCGCTTGCTTATGAATATTCTAATGCGAACGGTGGTGGGGGGAGTGGCAGTGGTTACTCCCACTTCCATCATAACCATAACCAATCACCAACTACGATATCGATGGGGGCTGGACATAATCATAATCACAATCTACAGAATAATCACAACAATCATAATTCAGTTCATCCATTGGATGAACCATTGGCCAACCATCAAGGATTACATTCAAATTATTACAATTGTCTGGCCTTGGGACAATTGGCGATGCCAAATCCACAATCCAAAATCAATAAAACCAATAATCGTAACCAACATAACAGCAAGCAACAAGCTTCAGAAGAAACGGATGAAGACGAAGACTTCGATGATGATGACGAGGATGAAGATGAAGATGATGAAGATGATTTCACTGGATCAAGCGATGATTGTAGCCGAACGTCTGCTCCAATGGCCAAACGGATTCGAACCACTGGTGGTGGCCATCATCAACAACCACAATCACAACAACAACAACAACAACAGTTGACCAGCAATAACAATAAATCCCGTTCATCCTCCACATCATCCGCATCCTCATCAACATCTTCGGCCACATCTTCAACATCTTCGTTCAGTAATTGGCTTGGCGAATGTCGAGCTTAGTTTAGCTTTAACTCCCCTAAAGCATACACCTTTGACACAGACCTTGATCTTTTCCAAAAATCTTTCGACTCCATCCCATGTCCCGCCCTTCAGTTCAGTTATTGTTGCTGTTTTCTCATTATTACTATTATGATTATCCTTTTCGATTGATCGCCTGCTCATTACATGTCTATTATTAGCCGAGAAAATACCACCAAGACTCTCCCTAAGATGTTTACCCTTTTATTTCCCTGTTAATTCCAAACACACACACATACAAGGCAACGACAATAACCACACCGATTATAATCTTTGAATGGCGGCCACCACCAAATCGGTTGACCATAACAATGGTGTCATTGAAGAACAACGACAAGATAAAGAATAAGAAGAAGATCAACGATAATGACAATGATGGTAATAATCTCCATACGAAACCATGAAGATGATTTACACAATGTTTTACCAACACAAACGCCAAGCAAGCAGATTCGGACGGTTATTTCGCATAAATCTTCAAAACGTTGGTCCACGACCGGTTTTATATATTTCGAATTTTGTTGGTCGTTGCTGTACGATCAAGTCAATCCTGTAATCATGTTTGTTTTTGATTTGGCCATCGTAAGCAACATCATCATAACCATCATCAACATTTAAATATCGTCTATCGAAACGTACTTTTGTAAATACGCACACGCACAAATACACGCCTCCCAGTACACATGCCATTCCTACCCCTTTCCTTTATTGAACACATTTTGGTGGTGCTTGGTTTTTTAGTCATCATCATCATTCAATTGTTAATGAACCGAATGAAGTGTAGCATTTTTAGCATGAAAATAGTTGGCGCATCTAAAACGGAGGTGTGTCCAACGAAAGTATCATTATATTATTAGTGTTAGAGTCTGTCTTTGAGTGCAACCTTTTCACTTCATATCTGCGTGTGTGTTCTGTTCTGTTTGTTCTTGTTCCAGTTTATTTTCAATTTTTCTGCGCAACGTCCCGCCCTGCAAAAACCAAAAAAAAATTTGAGAAAAATTTGAATGAAAAAGAATAAAAGACAATTTTTCAGAAATTTTTTAGCAGACTTCGAAAAAATCGAAAATCCAACAAGGAACAAAACGAATCCAGGTTTTGGAATGATTCATGCTATGGTCCATTTGACATTCCAACAATTCGTGTGTCATCTTACCATGATGATGATGATGATGATGGTGGGCGTTCAGGGTGTGTTGGCATAAAACAGAAAACACTCCTTTATGTGGATTTTTTTTTGAATTAATTCACAAAATAAAAAGCGAGAGAGATGATTATTTGTCATGTGACGCCAACGCTTTGGTGGCCAAGCATCTCGTTGATCGTTGTTGTAGTTGGTTTTTGGTCGTTTCGAAGTTTGTGTCTCTTGTGTGTCTTGTCTTGGCCACCGTGTATTGTTGTTGTATTGTTGATATTATGATTGTTTAATTTGGTAATTGCCATTTTCATTGCCATAATAGTGCCGAATTCGCGCGAATTACATGGCTTTGCTGGTGGTAATGGTAATAATGATGATTATAATGGTAGAAAAAAGTGGTGAATATTGAGTCACCAAACTCCGACAACAACGAGATTCAGATGATGATGATTCGTCCACGGCCTGGACAATTCGTAATAGTAATATTAAACATCAAAGAGACCACAACGGCAATAATAATGATGATAATTGCTCGCATCTTCTCCGTCTTTTATTATCAAATGAATGCATCCAATGACATTTCGCGACAAACAAATCTTTTTCCAGGGAACCGACCAAGTTATTGGCCAATCTTCGACTGAATTGAATTGCCCGGACTGATGACAATCGATTGTCAGGATCATTTCCGAGTCGGAAACTTCGGAAACTGACCGACACCGCAACCAAACGCTACTTTTCGAATGGTTGAATTGGATCGATTTTGGACATTGACACTGGACATTGGCATTCAGGAATCGACCACATCCGCATCTCGCAATGCGGATGCAAACGCGAAACGAATCGATTCAAATTATCCACGTGATTATGATGGTCATTCGATGAACGACTGTAAAGTATCATTCTGTCAATCAATCAATCAATTTGGATTGAAGGATGATTCGCCTGTATTGCTTCAATGTATTTTAACGGAAATACAACGGTGATAAGCTAAATTGGGGAAACAAGCTTACGGAAGAGGCATTGCAAACTCAATGAATAGCCCATCGTTTTGCGCGTTGGTGTCAAACAAAGGCCAAAATTTGCTTGCACCGGATCTCTCTGGCTCTATTCACATATTTTTTTTGTTCTTTGCCTTGGATGCTCTGTAAATCTTATTATCATTCAAATTAATAATAATAATAATTTCAATCCAGGCTGAATGACTGGATGGCTCCAAAAGATGTGCCCAAAACGAATCCATTTAGGCAGCCAAAACGTATATGTTAATGGGCGAATGATATTTCTTATTATTATTGTAATGGTCTGGAATGGTCTTGTCCAAAAATATGTTTTTTTTTTCTTTTGGACATTTTTCTTCTTCTTGGCGTCTGGAAGGCGCCCGAAAACTAGTTTCTCTTTCAAACCTTTGGATAACTTTAATCTCTCTTTTTGCTCCCGAAAAGGTGCATTGGGACAGCTCGTTTCCAATCTCTTTTGCTCTCTATTTCTTTTTCTCCTATTTGTCTGTTTTGCTTGAATTTCGCCCACTTTTTTTCAAATTGTTGTTCAAAACACCAAGCGCTATGCAACGATAGTACATGATGGTCGGTGATTGGTCCATTCAATGCCCAATTCATTTCATTGGTCCGATCGAATGTTTGCGGGCATGTTTGATCTCTTCAGGTACCTGAAGTGTTATCTCGGAAAACAACTACAACAACAAGATCTATCTTTTATTTAAAATTTTCAAAGGTGGTCGTGCTGGTGTTAATTGGTTTATTTTTTATGTGTGTGTACTCAGTGAGCTTAATTAACATATTCGCCTATAGTTTTACCTGTTGTACTCCGTTTGCGTGTCCTTCGGGTATTAAGTGTTAAGTGTTTCCGGTGTGTATTGGTGTGTACGTTCTCTCTTATCCCCTGGTCGTTCTCGAGACAAACAATCGGCTGCAAACTTCATGGCCCACTGGATTTGGCCGGGTGATTTTGTAATCTTCATGGTGGAAATGTCCGCTTCCTCTTCAAACGGGATCCAATTATCCAGGGCAACGAAATATTATTAATAATCATCCACTGACAATTGATTGCAATTAATAAATACATTTTGATCCACCAAGCAAAAATATCACAATCACAATCCTTTTGATACCGACAAACAACGTATTTGTTCACAAGCTTCAGTTCCGGTTTGGGTTTTGAAAAGAAGGCGACAGATCAGTTTACCCGAAGGCATTCCAGCCAAGCGAACGGTCATCGAATAGTCCGTCCATTGTGTAGCCAAGCCCGAACATAACCCGAGCATAGTCCGAAACATCTTTGTATTTTTAGAACAAATGAATGCAAAAATGGTTTTTTTTTGCTGAAACTTGATCATTGTCAGATTAAGTGATTGAAACGAAACATTAGAAGAGGATTGTGTATGGTGTGATGTGATTGGATTGGATCGGTTGGCTAGCCATTGGCCATTTTGCATCATTATTGTGGATTATTATTGGCATCAACAACCACTGTAGAGCTGAAAAGTTAAGTGTTTCTTTTCTCACTTCGACGATATCCAATCCAATCAACGACAGCCGAGAAAAAAAGCCATCGGTATTCTCAATCTGTGTGTATCCTCAATCTTCATCTAATCTTATCTTTCGGTGTTTCGGATTTTTTTTTGCCAACTGTACGAGCCGGCCATCAAATCCGAAGAAGGAGGATTATTTTAGAAACTCAATCACCTGAACCGCTACAAACACCGACACCGACATCGACCGACTGGCTAACTCCGTATTGTTTGAAACGAAACTGTTGAATCGAAAATGAAGAAAAATTGATATACACATGCCCGACACTTTAGGATAAATTCATTCATCAATCGATTGTTTCGTTCTCCACCTTTATCCTCTTGGGCATATAGCGAGCAAAAGAGCTGGATTTTGAGACTCTAATTGTCCATCATCATCAACAGTTTGGATCGATCCGCCCAATTCAATCACCTGTGGTATGCGTATGTTTGTGTGTGCATATTGGAATGAGATGGAATAGAATGAATAAAATGAATCAATGATTGATTGATTGATTGGTCGAATCTATAGGCCGAATAGATCGATGATCATCAATGGTGGATGATGTTGTTGAAGCAATCAGCGTGCTCCAAAAGCCAACAAACAGCCCAAATGTGTAATCATTGAAGCAAGCCCTTTCTCTCTCTTTTTTGATTTTTGTGTCCACATTCTTCATCGAACTATCGGTCGATTTGATTGATTGATTGACTGGCTCAGCTTGATGGTGGACCAAATAATTGATGTAACACAACATCGACGACAGCGGCAACTGCAACATCGATTGATATTCATGTTTCAATTTGTCTGCCGCGAAACTTTGTGTGCGTGTGAAACTATTTTATTTTTTAACAACAAAAAAACAAGAAAAGAAATAATCTCTTTTTTTGGATCCATAAAAAGATAATGGACTAGTTTGCGGCGGCGTTCCATCGGCGTTGCATTATATAATTTTTGTTCCATTCTCATCCACACCATCGCCATCACCATCACCATCATCATCAGGCGAAAGTGATGCAATTCTAGGTGTATTTCATTCTCTCTACAGCCATTTTCATCACCATCATCTTTGCCATCATCATTATAGTCGTGGCCATACTATTGAAGCATAAACCAAAAGATTGAAACGCTTTTGCACGATAGCGAAAGCGGATTCCCCCTCTCAAATTTTTAATCATCTTCTGCTTGCGACAAATATATCGATCATTGATCGATCGATCGATCCTTGCAAACATGACATCGACCATAAGCCGTAGGCAGATTCTGTCCAGATCACGTGATGCCGGTCTGGATCGCTATCATCAACAGAAACAACGGCAGCAAATGTTACAGCAAAAGAATGGAACGTTTGCACCATATGAAGATTATGAAGAAATGTGGTTCTCACATGAACATCTATTCAAGGTACGTTTTGGTTTGGTGGTTGTTGTTTGTTTGTTGGATTTGATCAATCAATCAATCAATCAACCTATGGCCCATAATAAGTGCGTGTGGAATTTGACGCTTTTCACTTTCTTTTTCTGGAAATCGTTGATCGCTTTCATGGTAATGTTCAGCAATCGGTGCTAAGCTACTTGTAAGTGTGCTCTGAATTTCATCATTATCGTCGTGGTTGTTTTGTTCTTCGGGTCTTGTTTCAGGCCCAACAAGCTATGTGTGTGTGTGGTCAAGAGAACGATGTTTTGTTGCCTCTTCTTTTTCAGACAACGATCATTTCAATCGTTTGTTTGCTTGATACTGTGTACTGGATTCGAAATCAAATTGCCATCCATGGTCTCAATTACTGATTGTGGTGCTTGTGGTTGGTTGTTTTTGTAATTGAAATTATAACAAGGTGTGATATAGGTGGTCGATCATCTCCATCTTCCTCCTCCTCCTTCTCCTCCTCCTCATTATCATCAACACTACCGATGGCCACTGTTGGACGAGGTCTTGACAGGTTGCCGTGTTTTCATGATGCTTCTGTGAAGATTTTCACTTATTTCCACTTTTATTATTACTAGAAAAAGGACGCAACAGTTGTCAGCCAAGCTGAATCATTATTCGTTTCTTGATTTGATACTTTTGATTTTTTCTTCTTCTTGTTGAATTGAAATTCAATTGAAATTCTTCTTCTTTTTGATATTTTCGTTTGATCACAAAAAAAACTTTGACCAAGCTGATGGTGTTAATGTTAAGGATGTTGAGACGATTGGCCTTTGGCTTGGCGTCAATCCTACGCTGACCAGCAGCTCAAAAATCCAACCAATGAAGGAAATATAATTCAAATAGCTTTAGGTCAACTTGTCCATTAGCCTTTCTCACTCTCTCCCTGGCGCCTTCTTGGCCTGGGCATCAATAGAGAGAATTGATGAAAAGCCGGCCAGCCGGCAAAAGCTCCTATCGTCGAAGTTTGTTGGTTGTGGTTTGCAAAATCCATTGGATACAATTCAATGGATGAAAGCAGTAAAAAACATCGAAACATTATCTATTCTCAATTGTGGAACAATGTTTCTAACATTATCAAGTTTATTTTAGATTTTCTTCTTCGTTGAAATGGTCACCGCCACGAAGACGACAGCTTCGATGAGGTTCCTCACTCACGCACGTACACTGTGAATAAGAGAAAGTAAAAGAGCTTACAGATACTTTTTCCTTCCGTTTTTCCCGAGCTGAACGATCGAATCTCTATAAAAGAAAGAAACGGTCAGAATTTTGGAACAAATAATGAAAAAAACGTTCCAAAATTGTTCCCGTAAGATTTGGCCACTTACACTAGCACACAAGATTGGACCATTGATAATTAGTTTGTTCTACAATCGGATATTATCCCAGAAAAGACACACACACATACGCACGCATAGATTGATACAGTTTATGACCTTGTGCCATGAAAGATCCATATCTGGATCAACATTTGAACATTTTACAATGATCTGGAATTTGCAAATTATCCATTAAGGCTGAGCCAATACAACTATGTCCATTTCTATTGGTTTTAAAAATTGTTGGAAAAAATGTGGCAACAATCACACACACAATCATCTAGATCTATGGTTGATTTTGGATTTTCGGCGCAAGATATATTTTCTATGCAAAGGCAAAACCACCACATAACTGGATCATACTTGGAACATGGCCAAACAGCAGTCGAAGTTTTGAGAGATCCATGTTTGTAATACTTTTCTATGAAACATTATTATCATCATTATTGTCGTTGTTATTATTATTGTCGTGGAGTTTGTCATTGACATCATTTAGCAGAAGAAGAAGTAGAAATACCTAACCACGAAAACCATCATCATCAACGAAGTGTGTGTGTTTTTTATTTATTTTTCGTGGATAAAAATATACAAAAAAAAATCTGCGTGTGCAATAAGTGCATGAGAAACCACCTCTCAAACCACCATGATGGCAGCCACCATTGTGGATCAATTTTTTCATTCGATTTTTTCTTCAAATTCAATTCATGGCAATGATTTAGAGTGCGGCAACAACAGCGGGATAATATTTGTTTGAAATGCGCCTGAAATTATGATTTTGATGATTATTATTACTGTTTTTTGGCGTCAAGGACCGCGGACGCGCGCACGACAGCCGCTTCTTTGGAAACATTTTCTGATTTTATTTTTCGCCCGAATTTTTCTGCTGCCATCGTCGTTGTTAACCTTTGTACGTTTGACCCAGATCCGGTCTGTCCGAGTAGTTATTCGAAGGATTCTGTTGTCTTTTGTTATTTTTCCGTTCTGGATTTCCGTTGAAGTAGCGAGGTCAGCATGATCGATGTATGCTTAAATATGGTTAAAATACTTGAAGGAAAACAAAACAAAAAGTATCCTTTCCATTATTTCCCTAAATATAGAACGAGCTGCTGCTGCTTATTTTTGCTTCTAATAGAATACACATTAATTCTAATCTTCTTAGAGAGTGTAGGAGAGCCGTGTTTCAGGGTTTTCCAATGAGGATGACGACGAAGACGATGGTGATGGTGTTTTGGTCTAAATATGGAAACAACATTGCTTTTAGGCAAAAACGGAGATTTTGTTTTTTGTTGAAACAATAAGGGTCTTGTCTCTCTTTCTCCTGGAACGCTTAATTGCAATGATCCAAAGATCATTAATCATTGATTGCATCCCAGCCGATGTTGCTACCGCAGGTGATGTGATAAATCTCCAAACCACATCCATATTTGACCTCCAAACATGGTCTATTCTGGTGGCAATTAGAGTCTTTTCCAAAATCCCTAGAATCCGCCAGGTGGACAAATCAAATCGGAAATGAGCACAAGACTTGTTGAAATTAATGTTTCCGGAATCGTTTGCTTTTTGTTGTTGCGATTGTTCGCGGCGCAAGGTAGATTTCCAAAAACGATGGAAATCCTAAACATCATTTTAATGATTATGATAGAAAAAATAAGCCTGATTACTTTCCTTATTGCTTTCTGCCCCCATGCTAATTAGGATCATATAGCAGAAGTGCTAAGAAAATGGGAACAAATCGATGACGAAATTTGGGCGAAAATAATTTTCATGAGCCGTAACCGTCGTATTGCTAAAGCTTATGTCCGGGTTCCGGCCGTAATCATCGATGGAACCGATAATGGTTTCGATGGTTACCGGGTCGGTTTGAATGGTTTTGAAGATCCTTTCAGAGATTCGCAAACAGATCAATTAATGCAACATATTGACAAGGTGAGTGTGACTCGAATCCATTTTCCAGCCATAATTGATTGATCTGATTGAATAGGGATGTCGTATCGGAATCGATGACAGTGGTAACATATTGATCAAACGTTATAGCCAAGCAAACGTTTATGTTAAATCATATCCGCTGGATTTTAGCCGTTCTTGTGTAGAGAACAGTGTGATAAGAGCTAAAGGTTGTTTGGAAGCGCAAAAAAAATACATCATATTCGATATGGCCAAATTCGAGATGGCCATGATGGAAGAGATGAAATCCGCATATCCGGATCGGAGCAAATTAGAACAACAATGCATCGTGGTGATTGGATTCGTTCGTGATAACAATAATTCAATATTGGACATGCCCATCTACATCATGTTGATCAATATTGTGGCGTTAGATATGCTCAAATCTAAACTGAATCCAGGTAAGTTTGGTCGCAAAAACCAAGACTAGGCAGTTTTAATTTTATTTTGTTATTAAAATTTCACAGTCCTCTACAAAAACATCAGTAATACAGCTCATCAAAATGCCAATAATCACATCAAAAATCAAAGCATGAAGAATATCAACTCCAATGGTCAGAGCAAAATCCGTGTGCCCGAATTTGTGTCGATATTTCAACAAGATCCGGATACAGGTGAACCGGATGTGGATGAAGATGATGATCTATGTGATAATGATGTTGAACGGGAAGAAGAAGAAGAGGAGGCGATCTACGGTCATATTGGTGATTTGGATTCCTGTAGAGAATATTTAAGCGCAACTTGGGCCAACCAATATGATGTACAGAATCGTTATCGATTTGATCCGCATCGCCAGAATTATCAAATGAATAGTGGCTATTTCAACAATCACCACCATCATCATCTTCATCATCAAACCCATCATCATGTTGATAATGGACCACAATCAATGCCAACGTTGAGTGCCAACATTCGTTATCAACACCAACATCGACGTGATCAACAGCGATTCGGTGATTCAACGGAACAGTTACAATCGTCAACCACAAATAGGCCGCCAAAGTTACCACCAAGAGATAAAAAGAAACTCTCCAAACAGATCAACACCATCAAATCGGCTCGAAGGATGGTCATCCATCAATCAAATCATCAAAATGATGATCAAAACCAGCAATCATCCAGGTTGGTCGAGATACCATCACCGGATTATCATCAGGATCATCATCGTCTGCAACATCATCATCATCATCATCACCACCATAACATGCATCAGGATCGCAGGGTAGAGACCAATGTTGAAGATGGAGCGAATAGAGATGCGGTGGAGGAGGATGAAAATTTATTGTCTAAAATGTTCCAGCATAGATTGAGCCGTAGAAAGATCCAAAACAAAAACAAGCAATCTTCGGATGCTACTGCTGGTGGTGGCGGCAACCAGATAACGGTCACGCCCAAGATCAACCAAGAAAATGGTGCCAATATCTACGGCACTATAGTGGCCAAAAACAGCAACACTAACAACCAGAACAATAATAATAATAGTACTATAATCGGACGACGATATGCAATGTGGGACAAACATCAGACCGGACCTAATTGGTTGAATGGTGGTGGCCGTGGTAATTTGAACCATTATCGTACGGGCAAATCAATGCCAGCCAATTTACAATTATGTGCCACATACCAGCAACCGGCAAGAGGAATCAACCGTAACCAAATTGATCCGATAGCGGATGAAGATCCATATTATTCTGGTTTGGAAGCAAGAGTTACATCCAATCGGCTGGTCAATGCGACCATTGGACATAATCACCATCATCATCATAATAATACCAACAAAATGAAAGGATTGAATTGGATGATGCGTAAAGTGTTGTCGGCCAATTATATCAACATGTTGACCTCAAAACGCCATAAGAAAAAGATACCTAAATCTAAATCCTCTAATGAATCGTCCACCGATTCGGATCCATACGTGTCCATCAATGATGTTTATGAACCTATCTATGGTTATGGACACGCCAATGGCCGTATTAATTATGGTTGGCCAACCATGCAGACCAGATTAAAACCGGCCGGCTAAATTCGAAAGGGGGCAGTGTCTTATGTTCGTCTATTCACGTTCGTACGTCTTAAATCACTGCCCAAATCCGATACTCAATCAATTAGTATAGTAATAATTGATCAATGTTTGCTTGTATGTCTACTATCAGTAGTGAGAGACAAAAGCCTATAATAGTAGCGTTTACAGTAGATGGATGATGTGTTCAACACTCCCCCTTAGACGCTATAAAACATTTTAGACAAAGACTATGCTGGGTTTCCTTTGTAGAAGCTTTTTTTCTTTTTTTGGTTAGTCGCCGCCTCCATGTACCATTTTGACTGTGTGCGAAAGGCGTTTTTTTCGGTTGGCTTTATTAGTATTTTTTGTTATTTATTGATTACGAGGATCGGCAACTAACATTTCAATTTTTGCTTATATTGATGCTTCGCTTATCACAAATTATGTTAAACGTGTATAACATGTGGGAAGATGTGTTTTTTGGCGCGAATTTTAAATTTTTATTGGCCGAAATAATCATTCCCAATTATCATTGATTAATGCTGTTAAATTAATAATTAAATGAAACTTTGAAAAAAAATTTGAATGACAAAAAACTAAATACCGGTATTGCCATCTGATGGTCAAAAAGTGCACTTAATCCAAATGCTGTCATCTGGTGGGATTGCGGTGAACCAATTGAGTGCTCCATGTTCTGTTCGCTGTTTAGTTTGTTTTTTGGAATACCAGATGGCAGCACTTGCGTCCGCGGATAATGGACCTGAATTCAGCTGATCCAATATGTGCTTGCATTTGTTGGTTATTTATTGCCGTAAAATTTTATCACAGATTTAGAAAAATGTATTTTAAAAAGAAAGCTAATAAATCCATTTAAAATATTATGTTACAATTATTGTTCCGTACATTGGCCGGCCAATGTAGGCAAAGCAAAGGTGTTTTGTTGGAATTGAACCATAATTATCCATGCTGGAGTGTTTCCTTGTTTTTGTTGAATCAACTTGATTCCAGCCTTGCTCCAAGCTTGATCCATGGTCATCGGATTTGCCGATGTCTAGGATCATCGGTTTTTCGTAATCCTACTCGAATAGAATCATATTTCAGTGCTATTGGTGGTGAATCCGATGATCCGCCACCGGATTTGACTCCAGAACAAGTAATAAAAAACAATCTTGAAATCATGATTTCAAATTCTAGATCCAATCAAATTTACTTCGAATTCTAGGTGACAGCAATTCTCCGAACAAATGAATCATTAATATTAAACACTAAACTAGCCGAAGAGAGTGCCAAATTTTTAGAGAATTTTGTTGATGTGCTTGAATCAAGAAAATTGGCCAAGAATAAAAAGTTTGCCGAATTACGGAAACGAAAGCTTGCAGAACAACCAAAATCAACCAAGCCTTTATATTCGATAATTGATCATCCTTGGGTCACTCAAATTGAATCGAATCAATTGGCCGCCAATCATCCCATTGAAGATCGTCTTCGTGTATGCTCAATCGATTTTGCGATTGAAAACACTAAACATAATAACTCTGATAATAACTCTAATGATGATAACCAAAAAGCTGTCTTCTGTGGTGTTTTCGATGGTCACGGTGGTGGATTCTGTGCCGATATTATCGCAAGACGATTGTTCCATTATATAGCCGTTGGATTGAAAGTCTTACAACTAAGAACCTTGCAACCGAATGCTCAAACTGAAGCTTCATTCATATCCAATATTGGCGAGTGGTTGGCCAACAATTCAATTGATCATGTTAAATCTCCGTCCCGGTTCTATCACAATGTTTTCACAATGTATGAAGAGGAAATCGCTCAAAGGCTTCAATCCAGAATAGAACAATTTGAATTTACCGCATTGAAAGAGTTTGCTTTGAAAGAACTAAATCGAGACGATGGCTACGACGATAATAGTGCTAAACATGTGGATTATATAAAACATTTGCTAGAACGTGCTTCCATTCGATGCGATGAAGATTTGAGCCGAGAGATCGAAGCAAATCTGGTCGATACGCAATCAAATGTGTTGCTACATTATTATCATTCTCTAGCGGTGTCCGGTTGTTGTTCAGTGATAACATTGGTCTATGAAAGCAAAGTATATGTTGCGTCCACCGGTGATTGTAGGGCAGTGATGGGACTGTTGAAGAATCATAAATTGCCATCATCATTCTCGTCTCCATCATCATCTTTGCCATCTAGAGATTCAATCCACAAACAATTGAGAATGATTGAGCTATCCTGTGAACACAATGTTGAGAATGCTAACGAATTGAATAGGATTTATTCGGAGCATCCAAAAGAGGAGCATAATTTTATAATACGTGAGAACCGTCTTCTCGGACAATTGATGCCATTCAGAGCGTTTGGTGATTTTCCTTTCAAATGGACCGTGGACAAAATGAAACATTTAGGTTTGACCAAAGCGTTTGGTAGCCACGTGATTCCTACGTTTTACCGTACTCCACCATATTTGACTGCTATGCCAGAGATAACCAATGTTGATTTAGAACAAGATGTCCCAAATATTTGGTCCGACCGTTTCCTTGTGTTAGGTACTGACGGTCTTTGGGATCAATTTGAATCGCCAAGAAAAGTGGTCAAAGCTGTAAATAGATATCGACAGAATTGGTTCAAACAGGTCATGGCCTATACATCGGCTCAGGTGTACAAGATTGAATCTAAGGATGATCGACCATTAACATTGCAGGAAATCGTCGATAGGCTTAGTGAACAGGTAAAAGAACCTCCGGTTACCACGTTCAAACGTATCACTGCTGATGATGATTTAATTGAAGATATAAATTGTGGTACATATCTGCTCCGAACTGCGTTGTCTGATATTTCCGTACAAGTACCACGAACCATGGCTGCCGGCCGTAAAGAATTAGGCGCTAGAACAGATCTGGAGGAGGAGAAATTCTCCCATCACGTCGATCAATATGAACAACAAAGACGAAGACATTCAAAATTGGTTGCATATTTAACTTTGCCGCAAACGGTTGTTAGAAATTTTCGTGATGATATCTCTTTGATTGTCATTGGTCTTAAATGAACATCCACAATCAAAACACTGTTTGATTTTATTGGTTGTTGAATTATATTCTGTTTAATTAAAACAAGTTTATTTCACCAAACACAAGCAAACAAAGCAAAACCAGAGGCACAAAATTTTTCAAAAATCAGTGATGGATCAAATTCAGAATTTTTGTAGTTGGCTGGTTTTTAGTACTGATCGTGTATGAAACCCGTCTGGTGTTTTTCGAAGCTGTTCACTAACCCTTTCAGCACGGCAATTGTGCCAGCGCGTGAACTCACTTCGTATGAAGTTAGTCTAGTTTGCCCCATATCCTAATGTAATCCCTATGTAAAAATCCCATAGAGTTTTGCTGGCAAAAAAAATGTACTACAACACTGACTGATATCCCAATGAAATCCCTATGTAAAAATCCCCATGTAAAAATCCCATAGAGTTTGCTAGAGAATAAAATGTT
>JAOZJS010000038.1:0-149726 GCA_025882695.1 Amerodectes protonotaria | reverse complement strand
TTTCCCCCCCCCCCCCACTTCCAGCATGCAAAAAAATGCGGCGCCGGTACAGCACTATATTTGGCCATTAATTCCTCGACAATCATTTTGATTCGTGGCCGGAAAGCTTGCGCCTGGGGTTCGGTGTACCTGGATGAGTTTGGTGAAGAAGATCGAGATTTAAAGTTGGTATCCATAATCGTGGTATCATCAGATTCAATTATTAATGATGGATTGTTTTTTTCGTTCAAAATATAGACGGGGAAAACCGTTGTTCTTGTGCAAAGAACGCTACCAGATCCTTGAACAGCAATGGTTAACGCATAGTTTTTTGAATATCAACAAAAGATGGGTCTACCATAAGGATTCATTGTAGTAGGAGTGGAATAAACTGAAAAGTATTAGTGAAATAGTTGTTGAAGCAATCCTCTTCATGATTATTCTTCAGTCAATTTGTTAATTATTTCGTTGGATTTTTTTCGTTTGTTAATTTCAAATGTGAACTTTGTTTTTTGTTTGTTAGTTTGTCAATTTGTTGTTGAATTTATCATTATTCTAATTGACCATTTCATTCATTTATTCATTTGTATAATTGTTCAAGTTTCGTTCGTTCGTTCACTGTTTTAGCACAAACATATTTTATTTTAGTTTCCAGAATTTCCGTCTGTTATTCGTTGCTGTTCAAATTAACTTTGTATTATTAATCCCAAAAAGACTTGTTCATTGTTCTTTTTTTCCGAAAATACGACGCGAAGACGAAAATTGATGATGAATAATAATTAAAAAAAGCTAAATCGGTACAACGACTGCCTATAAAAATTTGATTCCCGCTCTTTTTGTTTCGGGTTGAAACTTGTGCCAAAAAAAATTTAAAAATTTTTTAAAAAAAGCTCATTCATATAAGATGTGTCGCGATTTGTGTTCATTCATCATTGCACCACACACAGCAAGCAGCCAACCAAAATGATGATCGACAGCCATTGAGAATGCACCACACATCAAAAGGCAAAGAAATTTGTTTTTGTTGTTGTTTCTGATTTATTTACCACACACACTAACTAAATGACAAGGATATTGTAGATGATGGATAAATGTCCTCTTCTCTCCAAAGCAACCAAACCATCTATCTGTAATTTTTGGTTTGTATTATTATTATTATTATAATTGTCATCGTCATCATGTGTCGTCGTGTTGAATGATTGTCACCGTTTTTTTCCGCCGCCACAGCCGCCGCCATTACTGTGCTTTGTATCCATTTTGTCGAAGATAATAATTTTAATATTTATTTTACCAACAACAACTTGGTTGCTTCAAGTGGTGGTTTCGATGCTGGTGGCCTATGGTTGGGTGTGATAATAATGGCAGCGCTATCAACTGCCATTGCTATTGAATCAAGTGTCCCAATGGCACAAAATGTGAACAACATCATGTGTTTTTGTGATTGCTATTAACTAACCACGATAACCAGCTCAATATTCATCATTTACCATTTTCCGATATGAAATTCGGGTGTTTCGAACGTTTTAAACCTCTTGTTTGAAGATTAATTTATCCACATTATCATCGAAATGTTCTCTCATCATTCCAAGTGCCATCTACCATCCAACCAATGAATGTAATGTGAATTCGAAACCCGGGAACGCCAAAGATTTTTTCGTTCGTTCTGCAATCCAAATCCATTAAGGGTAAGCAAACTTTTTCTTTGAAAGAAACCAGAACCAAATTATATTCCAAAAAAACAAAATCCAGATAGATAGCGCAAACGTTAAATCACAGTCTTGTTTCCAAAGAGGGTTTGATTTATTAATTGCTTTAATTACTTTAATTACTTTATTACACACACTCACAAACATACTAATTATAACATCATCAAAATTTATGACACCTTAAACAAGAGATTTGTGTCTGTGATTTTCAATCTCCAGAAAATCCAGCCGGTTTATGTAGGAGAAGACATCATCATCTTCATTAGCATCTTTTTGACGTCATGTCTTGATTTTGGGTTGAATTAATCAAATTGAATCGTTTGTTTTTGTACGAACCAAAATGAATATTCGTTGCGTTCGAAATTGATTTGATCGAATCGAATCGATTCAAAACTGATTTGATTTAGTCTTACGAAGAACGATTCAGCACAGGTACAAATCATTTGATAGACCAGAAGCATCAATTAATAATGATACAATCTGTACCTGTAATAAGATGGGTAATACTTAATACTTAAATTATTATTATTATTATTATCATTCTTGATGTTTTACTTATTATTTTTTTATTATTATTTGCTTTCAGTTTGCCTTTCAATGATCTGTGTAGTTTGTGTGTGTGTGTGTGTGCATCATCTCAAAACCTGTCCTGCATAACCCATTGATTGGATGCAATTAACATTAACATTGTGTGTGTGTGTGTACCATCTTCTCTTCTCTTCATCTTCTGTAAAGGTATGGTTTTGCTCATACGGTGTTTTTTTTGGTTGAGGAATGCAATAACAGTTTTGATTTAGATTTTCAAATGAAACTGGTCACTGGTCCCCGATGATCCAAATGATTTGTTGGTTGGTTGTTGCCGATTTCTGTTTCAATTCAAAACATCATCAACATCCCCAAAACAGATGGTTCGATTCGATCCGAAAATCATGAAGAAAAGGCGGAAAAAAATATTGATCATCATTAATCTTTGCTTTTGTGTCATTTAATTATTATGATAACTGATTAGTGAATGTTTTGTTTGTTTGTTTGTCGCGGAAACTTTTCGAAATACCTTGAACGCTAATCTCAAATCTCTGTCTGAAATCTTCATTGTGTTTTGGATCAAAATTTCGAATCCCCTATCCCCGATCAGTTGTTAATTTGTTTTCTTAGAATCAACATTCAAATCGACAAAGTGATCATCATGGGTCGGTTTGTCAACATTCGCTCATCCAGTTGTGTGTTGTTGGCCAGCATAATGGCCATAACGGTGATCATTTGTTGTTCCAATAATTGTTCGGCTCAATTGTCCCCTTCGCTTCCTAGAACATCGCATTCATCATCATCATCATCATCATCATGTAAAAATAATCATCAACAAACCTCGATTTCATGTGAAAAGCAGCCATCGGCTGCAACCGATAATCAACCTCGTTCTTCCTCACAGCAAACTACTGCTACAACTAAAACTGATCCAAAAATTGAATCCGTGGACAGTGGTGGTGGCGGCGGCGGTAATCAGTGTCAATCTAAATCCACCGATATTGCAACGCAAACGCCCAGCATTTATGATTTTGATTGTGAACAATTGAATTTCTGTGATGATCGTGCAGGATTCGAGGCAATCCTCTATCTACATCGTCAATTGGACGAGGATGCCAATGGCGATATAGACATAGCTGAATCAGACGAAGTAAGTGATGATGTTGGTGGTGGTGTTGTGCGATTCACGCAATTCACGCAATCCACGCTGAAAATCTCATTTCAAATTCCGATTTCCGGTTGTTCCGTTGATTAGTTTATCCGTGATGAGCTGAAATACGAAAATGGTGCCGAACGGCAAAAAGCATTCCACGGTAATGATAAACATATTTCTGTGGATGAATTATGGCGAACATGGTGCGTGTCCACCGTTCACAATTGGACCGTGGATGAGACGATTGAATGGTTAACCGAAGTGGTAGAATTGCCCAGGTATCAGGACAAATTCCTAGCACATGGAATCAATGGTATTACGTTGCCTCGTTTGGCCAGCAATCCGCATATCTACAGCCAGCTGGGCATCAACAATCCTATCCATAAGCAAAAAATCGCCTTGAAAGCAATGGATGTGGTGCTGTTCGGAGTGCCCAAACAGAAAAGTACCCAAAAAGATTTGATAATGGGATTCTTGTTCGTATTTGCCACGGTAGTAGGCTGGTATGCTTACTATCAGCAAAAATATTCCAAAGAATATATTCGTAAGATGATGAAGGATATTGAAGCGTTGTCCAATGCTGAACAACAATTGGAAACATTGCAAACAGAATTGGAAAAAACCAAACAATTGAATGAGGAAACGTTTAAAGAGAATAGAAATCTTGAACAAAAACTAAAACAACATTCGACCAACAGCAATGATATGGTGGTCACCACGGATGTTGATGGCCATAACAAAATCAGAGAATTAGAAGAAGAGCTTGCCTATACCAAAGCTGAACTTAGACGAGTGGAACAAGCCTATCAATCCAGGCAATGGATTCCATCACGTGCATTGCAGCCATATTTACAATTGACATATGAAATTGAAACCAGATATTACAATTCGAAAAAAGCAGCTGCCGAACGACAATTACAAGCTGCTCGCGAAGGAGTGAGTTTGAATGAATTGATTGTTTTAATTTTGTTCATTTTCCAAATGATTGATCTGATTGATCTAATCTCTGTTCGCAGTGTGAAAAATTAAAACGAAAACGGAGCTCAATTTTGGGCGCCTTTCGAATGGCTCATAGTTCCAATATTGATTTTGTGGACAACACCATATTGCAGGCGCGAACATTGTTGGCCGAGCTTACGCAGGAGATGCAAGAACGTATCAAACGATGGAAACAAATCGAATCATATTGTTGTTTCGAAATCATTCACAATCGTGGCCTGGTCAATTTGGAACATCAATTGTATGGTGGACCGAAAACATCACCATCATCCAGTTCTTTGTCGCAGATGTTGCGCCGTGGAAGCGAAGCCACATTGGCCGAAGAGGATAGCATATCCATTATGTCTGGTGGTGGTGAGTGATCGATGTCCCCAATGCCAGAATGATCATCTAATTTTTGAAATTTCCGAAATTTTTATTGTTTAGCCGTGTCCGCCAATCATTTTCCAGCATATAATAATTACAATGCAAATACAACCGCGCAAGCCTTGCAAATGTGGCACAGCCATAATCAATTACCTAGTAGTATTCCATTGAAAAAGGTTGGCGTCAGTCAGTCAGTGATTTTGGCGATTTTGATTTCAAATTTTTTCTTTCGCGCTTATTAGCTATCAACCTCATCAGCATACGGTTCACCCATATGTGGTTCACCGAGTTCCGAAGAAAATTTTCCAAATGGTTTTTCCATCATCAGTGGTGGTGATCAATCGTCAACGAACGGCGGCGGTGGCAACAACAGGAAGGCAATCACCAATAATGTTAACAAGTAAATCTTCCTATCCTAAATTGTGTTGCGCCAATTCTCATGCTGTGTACACTTTTTTCAAAAAAAAAAAAAACAAAACAAAACAGGAAATCGTCTATTGGACAAAACGATAAATCACATTTATTCTTTAGCCGACGAGGAAGCAGTGATGGTGTGGAAAAACATTTTGAACAATTGAAAAAAAGCGGATCACAGAACAGCTGTTGCTCGCAATCGGATCCGAACATTTCGGATAATCTATCGATTTGTAGCGCTTATTATCAGCCAAAAACGACGAATCCAAATCCATCGACATCATCCATATCGGATTTTAATACGGATAATCTGAACAATGATAATCAAAGTATCATAAGCATTCAACAACAACAACAACCGAGCAAACCAAAGGAATTGTTGTTTGAAAAAATCAACGACGAAACAGCATCCGTTTCATCCAATGATTCAACATTGACTGTCAATAATTCTGTTGGCAGCGATGATCTCAGCCATAAAAGCCATAAATCTAATAAGAAACGTAAATTTTTCGCCATCGGAAAACGTAACAAGTGATGATCTGAATGGCATATTATTATTAGCACAATTGTTCCGCAGAAACCTTGATTGATTGATGGTCAGAACCGTTTTTTTTGGTATTTGTTGAATTTTTTTGGAGTAGAAACTTTCTGTGATTATGAATCAATTCAATCAAAAACGATACGATTAAATAAATTAAATTTTCATTCAAAAACTGAAGATTTAAAAACTGAAATTTTCTTCAGCCGATGCACAAATTCGAATTCGAATTGAAAGCGGTCTGATTTTTGAATTCGAATTCGAAAATATACTACGCAACAAGTGCTGCCATCTGGTATCGAAAAAAAGAACTCCACAAAACAATTTGAATTTTAAAATTTTTATTAAATGTGATTTTCTTTTCATTCAATCACTAGAAAATTACAATAATACACGAAATGCACAAGAATTCCACTATCCACTATTTATCATGCCACCACCCTATAAGTTATGAATGGTTCTTGTGGGCAACATTCCTCTTGTACCCGAGCATCGGCTTCATCCGAATAAAGGAATTCGATTTCGCGCAGATCCAATGTTGATAATAAATAATCACTTTTGGATTTCAATACTGCCAATTCATCAAATGGTGCAGTGTCTTCGAACACAATCTCACCGGATACTTGAAACATTCGCTAAAATCAAGAAAAAATTGTAATTGGGAATCATCTCCATTACCAGCAATTGAATAGTACCGTACCTTTCTCATCTCGGCAAAAGGCATGGCCTTTTTTATATGTTTCTTAAGTTCATCAATTTTGGGCAATTGTGCCGCTATCAAATGATTTTCTGGCCATTTTTTACCATTATCCTGGTGATTCGGAAACGATATTATAAGACGATTGGACAACGAATATTATCAAAATCATCTTACCAAATACATTTGTTTCATCACACTCAATATAATCGACTGCCATTTGGGAAAATTCCTGGCCACATACACAGTGGCATGGGTTGGTTTGATGGGACCAACTTGTTGCTCTGATGCTGCTGCTGGTGGTTGTTGTTGATTCTTATTTTTGCCACCTTTCTTATTACTTTGCAGCAGATAATTTTTGTAACGAACTCTGAACGAATGACAAGCATCAATGAAATATGTGAACATTTTCAAATAATTCAGATCCGGTTGTTTGGCTTCCGGCCATCGGGCATTCTGTATGGAATCCGGTCGCTTCAATACGATACGATAAATATAATCTGCTGAATGCGGACAAAACGGCGACAGCATGATGGCCTGAGTTTCGATGAATCGCACTATCAAATCACGATGCATACCGGAACTGGTGCTCAATTCACGATACTTGTCTCGAGCATCTTGATATTCGAAAAATCCGGTTTTCAATGCTTCTTTGAACATTAGATTACCATAATTAACATCGGTTTTGATGATCAAATCATCCATCAGGTTGGCGAATGCGATATCCTCAAAACTTGTCAACTCTGGTTCATTTCTATATGAATCAATATTTTTCATCACATCTTTGCACCAATCAATGAATGCATAAAGCTTCAACAATCCGTTCTCGGCTTGTTTCTCAACAAAATTAGCATCTTCAATTCCATCACCGGCATCGGCCAGGGCAAAACGAACACCATCGGCTGAATATTTTTCGATAGCATCCCGTAGCGTCAAAAAGTTACCTGTTGATTTGGACATTTTTTCATTGTTCAACAATAGATGACCATTGCATCGTACTGATTGTGGCCAATATTCTGCTCGACCATTCCACATAGCCGTATGATTGTAAAGCATATAGGTCAAATGGTTTTGGATCAAATCTTTGCCGGAAACACGGATATCCATCGGATACCAATATTGAAATTCTTGTTTCATTTTATCCAATTTTTCTTTGGAAATCGAACATTTCTCCGGATATTCAGCTTTATCAAAGAATATATAATCCCAAACTTCCGGTGTTAATTGTTCCGGTCTGATGCCGATCGGTGATTCACCTTTACCATCCAGGATGCCACCTTGTAGATGATGGGCAACCGTATAATAGGCCATATAAATAGTAGAATCCGACAGGGATTCAATCAGCCATTCTTGAGCCCAGGGCATCCTGGTACCCAAACCATATTGTCGACTACAAGCATGATCACGAAGCCAATTCAGTGTAAAATTAAAGTTACGTCGAACCTCTTCCGAATAAGTGTTCATATTTTTCAATGCTTCTTCGGTTTGTTCTCTCCAAACCGTTTCACCATATTCTAGGAACCATTGATCACAAAGTGCCACCACACATTCATCATTGGAACGTGATAGGACTTGTTTTTCCGGTTCCATATATTTGATGGCTTGTCCACTAGAACAAAGCATGGCTTGAATCAATGGTTTAGCTTCGGAAACTTTTTTGCCTTTATGTTCACCGATCAACATGACACCATCATAGAATCCGGCGAGGTAAACTTTAGCTTTTGCTGCGGCCAATTTTTCCGTATCATTTTGACTTTTGATTTTCAATTCTTCACAGATGCGCACCGCGCAAAGATTCCCGTATTCCGGGATCTCGATGATGGGCACCGGCTCGAATGGTAAAACCATTTCATCGGTGATGGAATATTTTTTTCGTAGTGCTTCTTTATTCTTCAAATCCATCAACGCAGCATAATCATCGGGCGAATCAGAAGGTACACTGGTAACAATACCGGTACCCTTGTCTTCTTTGATGGTGAGCATTGGCAATGCATAGACAAATTCATACACAGAAAGCGGTGCTTTCAGTTTGGCGCCAATCAATTCGCTACCTTTGACCGTAGCGATGGGATCGACCTTGCCGAATTCGTCCAAAAATTCTTGATACGCTAGATTGGCGGCTGACCGTTTTGTTGAAATAAAAATCTCACCAGTTTTGATACGATATGCAATATAATTCATATCGGGTCGTACCCAACAATTGGTTTGACCGTACATGGTTTCTGGCCGAAGCGTGGCAGCGACAAGATAAATTTTGGTTTTTTCAGCAAACGTCCGTAGAGATTGAGGAATCGGTTCGATGAGTTCGATTTTGATCAACGTGTATTCTTGTGGTCCAACACCTTCGCCGGTAGATCGATCATGATCCATACAAGGTTGCTGATCTTTAGGTGAATAAATAGTATATCGTTTACCGAATTTGATTTTGTTCCTCTCCTTCAAACGAATGAATTGCCACCGAACAAATGAATCATAATATGGATTAACATCGGTGGTGATGAATGAACGACGCCAATCAACTCGGACGCCCAACATTTTCAAATCTTCGATCCATTTTTGTGGGAAATAATAAAGCCAATAGGATGCATCCAGAAAATTGGCAATCTCATCATCGGTCATTCCCAATGATTGCATGATCTGCCATTGGAATTTTAGTGAACCGGATTTAGAAGCAGCTTTACTTTTTTTACTTTTGGATTTATCTTTCAATGCGAGTTCAGCGATATCAATCGATTCTTCGGTCGGTGTAAGATCCTCTTCAGGAAATTTAGGCGGACAACCGTACAGTTCTACTTCACGTTTCAACTTATCTGCACAAGCTTTGATAGGCGTACCAGTACAATGGAAACCGAATGGAAACAAACAACGTTTGCCTTTCAACTTAAAATAACCAATGGCGAACTGTTTCGGACCAGAAACAAAAACAAATAAACAAATTTTCGAAACTTTTCGAGCAACAACAACAACAAAAACAAACCTCAAGCTTGGTCAATGAAAAAGTATGACCAATATGTCCACGACCATTCATGTAAGGATATGGAAAAGTGCCGAAATATTTTTCACTTAAATCATTTCTCAAACCACCGGCTGGTGGATCAACTTCGAAGATTTTCTCCTTGCTCCACCATTCTTGTACTTCGGATTCGAACTTGCGGAAAAAGCTTAATTTGGTCGTACTTTT
This sequence comes from Amerodectes protonotaria, assembly GCA_025882695.1. Taxonomy (NCBI): domain Eukaryota; kingdom Metazoa; phylum Arthropoda; class Arachnida; order Sarcoptiformes; family Proctophyllodidae; genus Amerodectes; species Amerodectes protonotaria. Next base: position 140,168 of record JAOZJS010000038.1, on the reverse strand, counting down.
AGCCACTGTTTCGGCCATCGTTTAATGCTTGGTGCTTGATCGAAAATTGTTGATGATTTAAATAGAATCCAGTAAAAAAAAATTTTGATGCACGTGGAATAATGAAAAATCGATGCAATAACGCAAAAGAAGGGGAATTGCTACCCGCCCCCCCAGAATCGTCAGTATAGGACGTGTTGTTGTAGGTGGAATTTTTGAAAAATAAGCGTGATCAACACTTATCAAATACCGGTTCGGTGTGTCATTTTTTTTTTAATTAATAAATATTTACATAATTACATAAAAACAGAATTCATTAAAATTCACTTTTTTTGGTGCCAATATTTGGTGCAATCACATGATTGATTCTATCCGAAATAAATATTACAGGCAATTATTAAAGGCAACAACGACAATGTTCAATTATAACAAACAAACAAATCATAATAACAACAACAACAAACAAACAACAAATTCAGATTCAGATTCGGGGAAAATTGGTTTTAAAGGCAAAAAATGGTGGTTTTCCATGTCCTCGGGGGACTTTTTGTTCACTGTTTGGAGGATACTCGGATCTTGACTACTCGGGTTGGATTATTGTGGTTGAATCAATTGATCGACCATGATTTTGTATTGCTTCAGGAGGAAGTATGTGGCAGTGTGGATCACCTATGCATCATCAATATATTGTTTGCTGCGGTTATTTTCAACTTTTAACAACACCATTTATAGTGACCATTATTTTACGGCTACCAGCCGTGTTACGATGTTCACATAGCCATATTCCTTGCCATGTTCCCAAACTGAGTTTGCCCTCCGAAATGGGAATGTTCAGTGAAGAGCCCAAAAAACTTGTCTTGACATGAGCAGGCATATCATCCGGACCTTCGCAAGTGTGACGAAATGGTAGACTCTGTTGTGGAATTCGAATTCGAATTTTAATTTTTTTTTAGAATTTAAAACACTCCCAAATACCTCTGGAACAAATCGAAGCAAGAACATTTCCATATCTTCACGAACATCTGGGTCCCAATTCTGTGGAGAATTATCATCAAAAAAATAGATTGAGAGGTTTTTGGTAAATTTTATCAAACTTACTTCATTGAGAGTTAAGCTGGCCGACGTGTGCATAACTGTTGGAAGCAAAATTTTTTTTTCAATCAAAAAAATACCATCATCAAATTGTTACTCAACTGTGCAAATTACACATGCCCATTTGGAATTGACTTATTTCTGGTACTTGTTTGACCACTTCATCGGTGATCAAATGACAACCACGAGATACCGGGCGAAGATTCAGCTTTCTCTGGAACCATCCAGTATTTGTCCGTATTATACTTGATGATGAACCGGATGATGAATGCCTTTGATGTGATTGATGATGGTGGTGATGGTGATGATGATGCGAACGATGATGATGATGGCTTGTTGATTCTGTTGAATCTTTAGATGAATCTCCTGATTTTGGTGTATCAGCTATTGGTCTTGGAGAATTAGAAGTCGAATCCATATTATTGAATAAGAGGAAAAAACCAGTTTATCGGCGTCCAAAAAATGAAACCACAACAAACAAGCCAATGGATGTGATTGATGAATAATTTATGAATTTTCTTCCTTAATAAACTTGCTGAAAATCATATGATTCATTTAAGAGGATGCCGAAAAAATGGATTTGATGACAAAATTCAAGATGATTTAATTCCCAGAATGGTTTGGATACGAAAAATAATAATAAATACTAGAAAAAAAATGTGATCTGTACGATAAATCCAAGGCGAGAGAAGACACAAGCAAGACACTTCTGGCAATATTATTTTCTGTGTGGCAAGAACAGACCGATAAACACAAAGCGACAGACGACTAACAAGCGTATCGATAGTGCAGCGATAGCAACGATAGAAATTCAAAATTCGCCCTTTACTTTTCGAATTTTTTATGCGGCAAATATTCGAATTAAAAAAAATTGAATTTAAAAAATTAATTCGATTATCTAACTGTCTAGTATCTGGATTTTTTGTGGTTGCATAATTTCCCGATTTACAGGAAAAAAATGAAAAGTACCTGGAAATTTCTTATTTGATTTGAAATTCGGAAAAAATAATTAACTTTTTTTTGTGGTGATTCTTTAAATAACTTTTTTGTTGAATTCAAATTTAGAATCAACCCCGGTGATTATGATAATAATGATGATTTATGGTTTCGGATTGTTCACTTTCACCACAAATGATGTTGTGTACATTGGTTATTGGGAAAACCTTGAACATCATTATTTTGAAATCAATGGTATAATGGTATGATTCGAATGGTATAATTTGAGACTAATGTTTCGGTTGATTTTCTCATCATCTTTCATTGGGCTGATCATCTGAAGTTTCTCTTTGCATAATTGAATAATTTATCCAAGTAAATGGTTTGGTTAACAAGTTTGATGCTTAATTGAATAAATCATCTTACTTTCCTTCTAATTTAATCATTCAACAGATTCAACAACGTATTGTGAAACCAGTTTTTGTTCCGTCGAACAAGAATGTACCTGCAGTTACCTGGATGAAAGGGAATCTGTGAGAGTGTGACGTTCGGATCTGTGTTCGTTTGCCATTCTGTGGGGTGTTTGCTCAATGAATCATTGATTGCATCAAAATTAAATAACAACCCTCATTTATCTTTTTATATATTCCTGCACGAGAAAATCTTCGACATGAATTTTTTTTTGTGGTGGAATTCCGATTTTCTCAGATTTTTCCCCAGAAGCAATCTTGAGAAATCAGAAATCAGAAAAAGGCTGATCAATGTTGAACACCCTGATCAAAATGCTTGAATTCAATCAACAGTCCGAATCGAATATAATCCTAACGTGTTGGTTGGATCCGATTCAGACAAAATTCAGACATCCGTTGGTGAACATCATCATCATCGCAACCAATCAACTCTTTCAAACATGATTTTCAGGCTAATCCTTTTGCCATTGTTTTTGGCCACCCATCAAGTTTTGGCTACATGGGGTGGTGGCGGTGGTGGAGGAGGTGGTGGTGGAGGAGGCGGATGGGGCGGTGGCGGAGCTACCTATGTGGATTATGGTAAGTATTTCTTGAAAATTGATATGGTCCTCAATAACTATTGGTCTATCAATCAAATTTCTAATTATAGAAAGTGTTCCAGTGGTTGAAGTGATCGCAGACAATGGCGGCGGCGGAAGCTACCACGATTCATCCAGTTATCATCATTCATCGGTTTCAAGTGTTCATAAGAAAAAATACAAGCAAAAATACGTTGCTGTCGCACAGCCGGTTGTTCACCAAACATATTCAGTACGATCGGTTCCGGTGGTCAAGAAAACCTATAAAACATATAGTCAACCTATAACCTATAGTGCATCATATCATGAATCTGGTTGTGGTTCCTATGGTTGTGGCGGTGGCGGCGGTGGTGGTTATGCCAGTGGTCTTGGAGGAGGAGCCAAGATTGTAAAATACATCAAAAAGACTACAACCTATAGCAATGATGACTGTCAGTATGGTGGCTGCGGAGGCGGAGGCAGCAGCTCGCATTACAGTAGCTATGTGGAACCAATCGTCGTTGAACAGCCAGTGGTTTACACTAAAAAATACACCAGAGTTGTGCAGCCTTCTCCACCAAAAGTGGTGAAAGTTGTGAAGGTTATTGATGAAGGCACTGGTGGATATGGAGGCGGAGGTTATAGTAGCGGAGGCGGCGCTTATTCATTTGCTGGTGCAAGCGCAAGTGCCAGTGCTGGTGGCGGAGGCGGTGGCGGCGGTGGCGGCTACTATTCAAGCGGTGAAGAATGGAAAAAATAACCACGATTTTGAAGTGTCCAAATTCCGAAACAAAAACCGAATTTTTTATTATTTGAATTTTCAAATTTAATAAAATTTTCAAAATGTCTAAATCTAAATCCAAAGAATTTGATAGCTGGCTTCAGGATTATTGTTGTAGGCGGCTCTTTGCGCGGCAAACATCTTCGACGACAATTTTTGCGCTTCGAATTTACCTTCCTTTTCGAAATTCGAATGATTACCAGAACTTTGTTGTACACGAGGATTTGAATCCCTTCGAATATCCACTCGTTTCAACATAACGGTTCTCCTGTTTGGTATTCGATTTCCATCCACCGTAAACCGTAAAAATATGCTCGAATCTTTGGGTGGAAGTAATGGGCTACACGCACAACCGACACACACACAAACATTAGCAAAAGCAAATCCAAATGTTCCAAATAATCCCAAATGATCCAAAATACCTTTTGAAACTTAACGGTACAACATCCACATGTTCAATGAAAATGGTATCTTTGTCTTTTTTCTTTTTGTCCGTTTTCCATCTCAATTCGATTGCGCCAAGATATTCGGGATCGACGTCCGATAGCAAAACTTGACGATAACTGTGGCCGTAGCGGAATTTTTCTGGCCTACATTCAACAAGAAGAACAATCATCGAAATTGTGGTAAAAATCATTATCATCATGATCATCATCATACTTTTCATAGAAATCAATCATCGTTTTGCCATGTTTTTCCATCTTTTTCTTCTTCTTCTTCATCTCCTTTTCGTCATCGTTGTCCGCTTCGGCTTTCAATCTGGATCGAACACTTTCAATGGACCAAAACCTGAGGGATAGTTTACCTTTTCTCACTTCGTATTGATGCTGGTCGTTTGGAGCCATTTGGATGATCACCAAGTATTGATACTCTGTGGATTAGGATTAGGACAAAAATCAAATCCGGATCTGGATCTAGAATCTGGGGGAGGGGGATTCACTTACTGAAATAGTGTCGTTGATCATCGGTAAGCATGTAGAATCGTTTGCCTTGGAACGAATCCAATGGCTGGTCATTTTTCAAGGCGTACAAACGATTCAAAGGTCCCACAATGGCACAATCGGTACCATCCTCACCACAGCTATGGCATTGGCCATCCAAGAAAAGCTGATAACTTTCACAAGCATAAGCAACAGGTGTGGAAAACCCCGGGATGGAATCAATGGTTTCCAGGTAATATTCCACCGAACGATAATGGCTACAATCGAACGATTCCAAATAGCTTTTATGCAGCAAATACGATACCCTTCGTTTCACTCCACAACCTGGTTGATGCTCACCACCGTTCGGAAAGATGTCCACATGTGAACAAGTTTCGTGCATTCCGGATTTCAAATACGAGGATTTTTCGCTACCACTAGTATGGATCGCTTCCACAAAGCGGGCATCCGTATGCCACAACCCTGAACGTTTATCTTTCAATCCTTGATAGAATGCTCCGCTTGGATCCAATGCGGTGATTTGGCCCAATCGTTGGTTGCCCAACCATTTACCGGCAATGCCGGCAATGTGTGCCCCTTGACCATGGCCCAACAGATGAAACCAACCGGGATCCAGGTGAAACACCCGACACAAATCCAAGATGAACATGCCCAACATCGGGCCACAGACACGGGCATTGGCCACCGCCTTCGGTGTGAACGCGCTGTTTCCACGGCTCCAATCCATTATGATCACATTGTAATTGTTGGATTGTAGCCAGGCGTCCTTCATCCGAAATATCCACGGATCCTGATGGGGGTTGACCATTTTTCCGTGGATTATAATCTTCGTCTCCTGGAGTGGATCGAAATTCGTTCCACGAATCGATGGATCGATTCCATCCTTGTAGGTATATCGTTCTGGATCGTACGGATTGCGGCGGGTAAATAATAAAAATTCCACCGCAAGTTTTTTCGGATCTTCAGGCAACAAAACGATCGGACGATGTTTCCAATGGAAAAAATCCCAGTGGCTAAACTTTCCAAAATCCTTATAGAATACGCTGGATGGATTGGCTGGATCCACGAACAACAACAACTTCACCAAGTGAATGGTCAAGATCAATGCTACGCAAGTGATTTGCAATCGAGCCATTGGTTCGACGAGGAGGATGATGATGATGGTTTACCACTAATAATTAAGCTTGATCTCGGTGATCACAACAAAACCAAACCGAAACTAAAACATCAAAACAACAAAACATTTATTATGGCCATTGTCATTGGTTCGATCATGTTAATATATTAATATTAATAATTATGGTTTTGGTCATCCAAGACACGTTCCACGTTGGTGGTGGTGGTGGTTGCATCGTCGGCTCTTCTTCTAAACACGGCTCCCTTCTTTCTGTCGTCGCTCGTGATTTCCACGGTGTCCGTGTTTGTATCCAACACAAACTTTATCTTCTTTGGTGGTTCCAGCTTTGAGGGATTTTGATTTCGATTGTTGTTCACGGTTTCGCTGCTAATATAATAATAAAAACACAATAGAAATAGAATGGAAAAGACGATGAAGCACACGAATAAGCTCTGCGAGAATCACACATCAAATTCACGCCACAATTCAGCGGGCCAACCTTTTAGGCGAGAGAGCAATGATTTCCAAATGATCCACACGGATCGTAACAGCCTTGCTGCTGAGCAAACCGGTCAACACGCCCGAACCTCCTTTTTTCAGGATGAATTCAATTTCCCGTACCGTTCCAGGATCTAGGTCCGAAACGAACAATCGAGAATAATTCCGCCCATATTCGAATTGTTGTTTTCTGTTTGGCGGGAAATTCAAATTCAAATTCAAAACTAACAACATTTCCAATCCCTACTTTTCATTGAATTCGATCGTTTCCGTACGATTACGATCGTCGTGGATCAATTTTAATGATATCCGCACATCCGATGTGGTTCGATGATCCTTGGTTTCCGGAGCCATCTGTATGGTGACCAAGTATTGAAATCCTGGAACAAAATTCGAACATTATCATCATTGAAATACCGGTGGCTTGATTTGATTACGTAAATATTTGGCACTCTTTGCCGTGGCCATGAAATATCTCGTGCCTTGTGCTTTGGTTTTGCCCGAGCCAATCAAATCGGCCCTTGGTCCTAACAGTACACATTTGGAACTATCCGTGCCACAATCCGAACATTGTCCTTGCCGGTATTGTTCATAATCATCACATTGATAGGCTCGTGGTTGGGCGGGGCCGGCCAGAATGGATTCGGTGAAATAATCCACTGATCTTATATGGCTGCATAACAATAACCGGCGAGTTCTAGAAATCCACAACAAAATTACACAAAAATCACGTGAGAAAACACATCTTGGGATTATCTTGGGTTATCCCAAATGTTACCCTTCGCCTAATCCTTCCAAAAACACCGAGGTTAATCTTTCCTTGACACAGCCTGGTTGGATCCGTCCACCATTCGGATAGATGTCCACATGTGAGCAAGTTTCATACATACCCAACCCCGAATAGGGTATCCCCCGTTGGCTACCATCCGTGTGGATCGAATCCACAAACTGGGCGTCCGTATGCCAAAGTCGAGCTTCGGTCTGGTTCAGGCCCTCAAAATATGGTCCAGCCGGATCCAAACCAGTAATACGATACAATCGTCCTTTTAAATATTTCCCAGCAAATCCGGCTACGTGACCACCCAACGAATGACCAATTAAGTGTATCGAATCCATCGATAAATTGCTGTGGTATGCTTGAACAAGATGTTCGATGAACATTCCAATCATTGGGCCTAACACTCTGGCATTGGCCGCAGCCTGTGCATACGGTGGATTATCACCTTTTGGCCATTCAATCAGTATAACATTCAAATCCTCGGCTTGCAAAAAATTATCCTTCATTTCGCTCATCCATTTGCGGGCATTCTCGTTGAAACCGTGCACTATCAATTTAGTTCGGAGTTTTGGTTGAAATTTCGATGATCGAAGTTGGTCGATCGTTGCATTGTACGCGAGAACATCGGAGGTGTCGTTTCGGTTGTTTCTGGTGAACAATGAAAATGTTGCATCGACTTCTTCAGGACTTTTAGGCAACAATACAATCGGCCGATAGATTGGATGGAAAAAATCTTCTGTGGTAAATGTTCCAATACCTTTGTAGGTTACGCTAGCGGAATCCGTGGACGATATTACCACCAAGAAGAATATTGATGAACAAAACACCATTCGACATATTCGATTGGCCATTTTTCTTGACACTCGGCAGAACTTCGCGTTATCCTATCCTAACCTAGCCACTGTTGCCAGGCTCAAACGAGCATACAATAATGTACCAAATGATGATTATGTTGATGGTTAACATCAGCCTTAAGCGATTAGATTAATTAATTTCGTTCAGCTTAGCGAGATTTATCATCATTCGGTATTCGGCGCCGGTTACATTTCAGCCGGTACACATTTGTTGACACTTGTTGTTGTTGGCGGTTTGTAGTTCGATTTTAATTGCGCGACAAACTGATGGATTTGGTTGGATGCGCGCGCCAAACATGGCGGGACCTTGGAAATTTGAAACTGGCAAAAATCCTGCCATCTAGGAACGAAAACCGGAATCGGTTCGCAGAAAACGGAAACACGCCAACAACCGCTACCAGCGTCCACTGGTGGCAGCCATTCAAAGTGTTTTCGCGCCATATTTTTTTTCTGTTTGAAATTTGCCTTTTTTGATTGTATTTTATGCACATTAATTAACATTAATTAGATCAAAATCCTTTCTCGACAAAAAAAGAAACAGGACCAAAAGTGAAAAATTGAAAATGGAATCGATTATATCGATTGTGGAAAACCAAACACACCATGGTGCCTTGACAACAGAACTGTAAAAAATAAAAAATCGAGTTTTTGCTTGTGCTGCTGCCATCTAGCGATCTCCAAACGAGTCATTATGGGTTGCTAAATTTATTTATATTTCTCGCCGGCGCTGAGCGCTGGAAGTCATTTTTTATTTTTTACGGTGTGCTGCTGTTGTCAAGGCACCATTTTTGTTGGATTTGTGGTAGTGGCATCCGGTAAAGTAGCTACGCCACACTTGTCGTTCGATTTCGAATGCTGCCACCAAGAAGGATGTCTGTCGTTTCGACAACAACAACAACATCATCATCATCATCATCGCCATCAAGCAAGCAGGCAAGAAAAAAAGGGAACGAGCCTTGAAAAGCTGGTTGTTTATGTGTCTTTGAGTGTTATTATTATTTTTGTTGTAACATAACTTGGTGAATCTATTTACTTTAAGTGTTTGCTTCACTTGACCGTTTTATTTTCCCATATTTCGTTTTTGTTTTCGAATTTTTCGATCCGATTATTGTTTCGTTTCCATCATTTTCGATTTCACCAAATAACTTGTCAAATACATCTTGTTCATCATCATATTATTCATCATTTTGTATCGTGTTATTCTTCAGCGTAAAGAAAAAAACTGACATATGTTTACGTGAAATTCTGTGTAAAACAGCGGTTATTGAAGTTGCAAAAACAACGCCAACAACAACCTGAACAATATTGGTGCGTTTGTTTCCTTTGTATTTCCCCACATCCCAATGAGTTCGGCTTCATAATTTTTGTGTAAAGATAAATTGTATAAATCATCTCATTTTCAAAAACGTCAACTTCTCAACCAAAACATCCGCTCATAGATTTTCGAAGAGAACAAATTTATGAATCACATTTTTTTTGTGTTTTGATATCAAAACTGTTGTTATTGTCAATTAGCGTCAAGCAGCTAATTATCCGAAAAATTTGGATTAGCCAATAGTTTTACCTATTTAATGGTTATATTTAGTTTCCCTCGTGACAATCTTGTTGTTATTGCTGTTGAGTAAATCAACCATCGGTAAACCGTGAGTGGTAGGTTTTTTGAACTCCACGCATTCTTTCTCATATGATGATCTTCAAAATTGCAACAACCAGAAACAAAAAGCAAACAAACAACAAATGATTGATTTATGTTGCAATAAATCGATTTGTCCAAAATTATATAAATCAAAGGTATGTATCGCAATGATCACCATTTGTTTTAGATTTTAGCTCAAATTGTTCTATTCGGTTTCGAATTTTTTTGATTAGATTTGGGAATGAAATTATTGATATAACACATCCAGATTGTAAATATTTAACGCTCATTTATGTTTCCAAATGAATTTTTACTGAAGACACCATATTGAATCACAATTATCCGTTGCAAACAAAGACATTTTTGTTAAAAACGATTCTAATCCTCTTCATAATCAAAACAACTTAAATATGGCAGAAATCAACTCAAAAATTGAACAATTGTTCAGCGCTTTTTCTCAAAAAACCTCGTTAATGTCATCATCGCCGACCACAATAACGCAATGTTTGCCAACGACATCAACGGATCCACTGTCATCGCCCTCGTCACTACTTTATTCCGCAACAACATTGAAATCACATCAGCAGCCTCAACATCATCCTGAAACAGATAATCATCATCAAGTGCGCCATGATATTAAGCTACAACATCATGTGAATAATTCAATATTATCCTTCATCGATCAAAGCCGCAGTTCTCCATACGCGATTATCACCAATAATAATGATAATGTTAATTATGGACAAAATTGCAATAATAAAACGATAGCTGCACCAAGATTGCTGGAAGAAGAGAGTCAACGTGATTCTCCGCTGCTGCTTGAAACATTGCTGCCTAAGCCTGAATTTAGAGAGTCGATTTCGGCAGAATTATTATCATCATTGTTTGGCAACAATCCACAACAACAATCAGTTATCAGCAGTACTGTTTCGAAATCATCGCTGGATAATAATTCTCGAATAAACATGCCAACAACTGCTAAAACATTAGAATCCATTGAAAATAATCATCATCTTGTAAATAATCCTTTCATATCATCATCATCTTTGTCCAAGCCAGAAACAACAATGATGACCACAAAGCTAACCGATTCGATAGCCATTCCATTGGCACAGAATATGGATAATATTAATTATAATAACGATAATATAAGTGGATGTTTGAAATCCTTTCTGGATAAACAAAATATTAATCTTTGTGGAGAAGATTCATCATCATCATCGTCGATGAAGAATAATCCTAATGGCGAGTATGGCTCAAATTGTATAGAGAATCATCTATGTTCATCATTATCATCATCGTCGTCGTCGGATGGTAGTCAATATTCACCACCATCAACATTGGTCAATGATATTGTTCAAGAGACTGTAATGTTTGAGCACACGGAAGATTTTATCAAAAGTCTTAAAATTCCATTGGAAGTTCTTGATGATCTTGCATCCAGATTTGTGTTGAATATGCCACAAGAGGAAAAATATGATCCAATCAGAATTTGTTTCCAATGTGAGAATGCATTCTGGCATTATTTGGATTTTTATTGTCAATGTGATTCAAAATTGCCTAAATTCAAATTTAAACGTTTCGCGCAAATAATGTTCACGTATGTGCCAAGATTTCGACAATATTTGGATATATTCGATGATGTTGTCAACAAATGGGTACAATATAAGTTTTCGATTCCTTGCTCTGGTGCCATCATGTTGGATGAAACAATGGATTATGTATTGTTGGTTCAAGGTTATGGGAATAAAACTTGGGGTTTTCCCAAAGGAAAAGTAAATCATGATGAATCTTTAATGAATTGTGCTGTGAGAGAGGTAAGTTGTTTGGCATGAATTGATTGAACAAAAATTTATTATTACAAAAATTGCAGGTTTTCGAAGAAACCGGCTACAATTGTATGAGCAACATTTTCGAAACACAATATTTGGAGAGGAAAATTTTCGAATCCAGATTGAGATTATTTTTAATCAAAAATGTGGACTTTAATTTTGATTTTAAGCCACAAGCACGTAATGAGATACGCGCAATTAAATGGTTTGCTTTGAAAGAATTCCCAATACAACAACAGGACCAACAAAAAAAATCAGTGATGGCTGCTGCTCCCAATCAAAATGGCAACACTATGATGCCTCACAATGCAAGCAAATTTTGTTCGGTCATTCCTTTCATTATGGCCATTAGAAAGTGGGTGGAGAATGAAAAACGTAAAGCAAAAGTTGCCAAGAAAAGGGAGCGTAAACACCAGAATATGATGGCAAAACAGCAACAAAAATTGCCAGAAAATATCATTGAAGGCAAGAATTATCTAGGAATGAATCCGCCAGAATCAATATCAAGCTCCCCCAGTACAGTTGAAGATGATTGTAATCAATCCACGATCCAATACGATAATAATGTTGCCGCCAACAGCACAAAATCCACCAGTTGTTTTGTCGATGTTGATCTCCAAACTATACTTGGATATAAGGAAATGTACAATGTGAAAAATGATAATCGAGAGCTATTGACTAGAGAAGAGATGCATGAAAATGCTTGCTTAGAATCGGATAAGAAAAGTTTTCAAACCACTTGGAATAACCTAGTCAATGATTACAATGCAAACAATGATCTGCAAAATGAAACATTCAATTTGAATATCACTGGTGTGGGCGGTAATACCAACATTGGTGGTGCTTTTGCCCAAACAAACAGTAACGATAGCGTTAAAAATTGCAAAATTAACCCATTACCTCAAGCTGGTACTGTGGAAGATATCGAACGAGCTATGATTGAATCAGTCAAAAATGATAATGGAAATAGTGAATTTTCAGGATCGCCAGATTTGAGCACTTTATTGTTGGGAACAAAAGGTTCTTGTAATGAGAAATTGAATTTGTTATTTGGATTGGCTCAAACTAATACTGTTGGTGTGGATAGTGTTGGTAATGATCCGAAAATTCTGACATCAAACACATCATCATCATCACCATTGCCAAAAAATGGCTTTGCAATGATCTCTAATCATCAACAATCGAAAAAAAGTGTTTCACCGGAACTAAAACCGCAAGCAACGAGAAAAATGGATCCAATTGGTACTAAAAGAAATTCGATCAATTTCAGTAATAATAATGTTGAACAACGATTACATCAAGACAATCTGGTTGTTGATCAAAAACAACGTTCTGGTCAAACTGTGATCTCGAACAATACCAATAGCACCAACAACAGCAACAATAACGACATTAATCGAAGACAAAAAATGATAACTCCAACCAAAAGTAACGATTCGAAAAAATCATTTTTGAATGGCGGAAGTAGCAGCAGCCGTAGCGATGGCAAGCAACAGGAAACACCAACCAAACGAAAGCAACAACAGCGATCCAAGAATACAATAGAATCACCATCATTATTGTTGAATGTGAACGATGTTGAGGATGTCCATAAGCAGAAGGTTAATAACTATAATGGTTTGGCTGAAGAAACCATCGTAAATGTACATCCCAAAATTGAATTATTGTTGCAACGCTTGAAAGCTATCAACAATACGGCTGCTTGAGAAAAAAAGAAATGTTTGTCGATTGTGGGTCTCATATTTCTGGGTGACCCACGATCACTATGCGCTGTCTGCGATGTAAAATCCGATTGTTGGTCGTTATTAGTTGATGGTTGCCATTTATTGTTACAAGCGAAAAAAATCAATCCAAAACCACACAGAGCATATTGAAGTCTTTCAGTGGTGTTTTTTTTTTAATTTTAATCCCTTGTCCCTTCGTTTCATTTTTTTTGTTCTCCAAGTTTCCTAGCCCCCTTTCCCCGATTCTATGTATATGAATCCAAATTTGTACCGAAAATTTGTCTCAATTTTAAACACATCTATACCTCAGCATATGGCCGAAAAAAATCTTGATTTTGGCCCGAATTCTCAGTGGCCAAGATTTTGATTTTGATGATCTTGATATATTCTGGTGTCTCAACCCCCCCTGTATATGAATTCTGCCTTCTCTTTATTTTTCCTCCATAATCTGCCTTTTCTTTTTGTACATTTTTCGCGAATGAAAGATTTGCCCCCCCCCTCAATTTACACCCGCACGCACACACACAAAATTGTAGAAAAAATTTCAAAAAAAAATGTTTATCACAAAAATTCATATCACACACACACACACTTGCACAATTATACAGAATCCGAAACGTCACTGGCCCGGGCAAGAACCAACGCCACCACAGAAAAAAGGTAAAAAACTTGAAATTTTGTTTCGAATACTAACGAAAACCCCCTTTTTTCCGTCCGACAGTTTATTCACTTGGGACAATTCTTTACTGCTTGAAGTTTTGCACAAAAATTCTTGATTTCGATTCTGGCTAGAGTAACACGATTGCTTATAGTTTTACTACTGCTGATGAAAACACTTATATTTGGTCCAAATTATTATTGTTTCGAAAAATTACCTGTCGTCTCGACACACCCCCTCTCAAATCAATACCTTTTGATATAAGCGAAAACATTTCACATCATATGTATTTTCTCTACAACTCAACTCAACAACCAAAAACAAAAATGAAAGACAATAATGTAAAGGTTTTTATTATTTTTTTATAAGAAAAAAAAAACTCAAAAACAAAATTTATACAAAAAAACCGAAAAAAAAACAAAAAAAATAAATTTTTAGGTCTTCGGACCTTGAAAAAAAACGCGGGGTTATTCGAGAATTTTTTTGGAAGTTTACCTGGATTCTCTACAAGATGGCGCCCACCTTGCCATCAAGAATGGCTGTCAAACAACGATCAGCTGTTGAGGATCCTTTTTGTTTTTTGGGCCAAAAATTATGTTCGGATACGGATAAAACAACAACAAGCCGCTAAGATGCTGGACAGGTTTTCCGTGTGCCGAGTGAATTCATATCCGCGGGCATATCACACACAGGTCTATTGTGAGTGTGTGTGTGTGTGTGTGTGTGTTTGCATAACTTGAATCCTCGAAACTCAAAACTGGTTGATTCAATATATATTATCCCCGCACATAGACATCAAAAGAAATGAGCATAGTTCTATGTATATATGCTCGTTTTTCGTAATATTCATTCATTTACAGGCCTCCCCGAAAACGGTTCTGTGTCTTCGCGAATACCTTTGCTGCGCGTTGCCATGATGATGATGATGATGGTTAACCTGTGATATGGCCATCGCGTATACTGAACACGCAAGCATCCATCATTGTTGTTGTCTCGATCAATGCTCGATTGTGGTCAGGGCATCGTGTATTGTTTCATGTGTTGATCAATTTGTGCGCTACCAAAGTAGAATTGTGATTTGCAATAATTGAGATTCGATGATTCAATAGTTCCCGTCGATTCCGCCATAGTTTTTGGAAAATGGCCGAAATCCCTACCAAAATTCATAGTGAGCAATGTGATGATGTTCCTCCCAAGCTAAAGAATCGTAAATCAAAAGAATCGACCACGATCAGTGGCCACGTTGTTGCCAAAGAAAACGATTCCGGAAACATGTCCACCGATGGTAACAACCAAACCACCAATGGAGTGTTGCGAAATCATTTTGATAAAACATCGAACAAACAAGCATCCGTTGTGAATAATCATCATAATCATAGTAATCATGATAAGAATCATCCAGATTCGGATGATGGTCCATTTACCTTGAATTTCAAAATCAACATTTTAGCTTTATTATTATTTTTCATTGCATTCGGTTTGAGAATCTACGAACTGGATCAACCACGAAGCATAGTGTATGTTTGTGTGATTGATATTTTTGGAATTATTCGCAATCAAAATTGATTGAAATTGTCGTTTTCTAGCTTCGACGAACTACATTATGGCCGTTTCATTTCATTATATCTTCGACGTACATTCTTTTTCGATTCTCAGCCACCATTGGGCAAACAATTGATTGCTTTCAGTGCTTACCTAACCGGGTATAGAGGTGAATCTAGCAATAATTTCACCAGTATTGGTCAGGGTTAGTGAAACTATTGAAGAAATGTTAAAAATCGCAGAATCTAATCGAGAGAATTTCGTTTCATAGATTACGATGAAAATTTTCCCGTCCGAGCGTTTCGATTTGTCCCGGCACTTTGTGGCAGCCTTTTGGTTACAGTCATTTACCAACTTGTTGTTGAGCTTGGTTTTCCGCACAAGATTGCCTTTTTCACATCATTGTTATTGATTTTGGAGAATTCACTATTAACCCAATCACGTTTCATTCTGTTGGATACGATTCTATTGTTTTTCTCGTTTTTCGGGCTGCTTTCATATTTGATCGCAAAAAAGAAGCCAGTTTGCTCATTTTCATGGTTTGTCTGGCATCTAATCTCCTCAATAAGCTTGACCTGTGGTGTTTGTGTTAAATACATTGGATTTTTCACCTTGTTCCAAGTCCAATTATTATCATTTGCAACAGTATTCGCTAAACTTTCCGACAAAACCATCAAAACTGTAAGATTTGTGAAATTTCCTCCCCCCCGAACAAAAATTCTAAATCCTAATTCGTGTCGTTTCGTCGTTGTAGATACATTTATGGCTTGAATTTCTATACAATTTGTTCATATTTGTTCTGGTACCAATATTGCTTTATTGTCTAATATTCTACATACATCTTTCGGTGCTGATCAAAGCTGGTCCACATGATAATATCATGACCAGCGCGTTTCAAGCAAGCCTAGAAGGTGGCCTTGCATCGATCATTCGTGGCCAACCAAGAGAAATTGCTCACGGATCGCAGATTACGCTTAGAAATACTCATGGTAGAACTTGTTGGCTACATTCACATCAAGCATTGTATCCGATTCGTTATCCGGATAAACGTGGCAGCTCACATCAGCAACAGGTCACTTGTTATTCATTCAAGGATGTCAATAATTGGTGGATCGTCAAACGGCCCGATGTGTAAGGCTTGCGCGCGAATGAGGCGCTTGGAGTGTTGTTGAAGTGAATAACCTGTTGATAATTCTTGTTCTTTTCGTCCTCCCACCAGTGATGATCTTATAACTCACGAACCTAGAGATAATATTAAAGATGGTGATGTGATTCAATTGGTTCATGGTCTATCCGGACGAACATTGAATAGCCATGATATAGCGGCACCGATGTCGCCATACAATCAAGAAGTATCCTGCTATATTGATTATAACATATCGATGCCTGCACAAAACCTATGGCGTGTTAAATTGTTGAATCCGGATGATACCGGCGGTTATTGGCATGCGATAAATTCCCGGGTACAATTGATCCATGTTAATTCCAGCCAAGCATTAAAGGTGAGCGCTGCTCAAGATGCTGTTGTCAATCATTGACAGAGAAGTGTATTGATTGTATCCCTTACAGTTAAGCGGTTTGCAGTTACCGGCCTGGGGTCATCATCAGCATGAAATAGTGACCGATAAACAAGTTAACCACCCTAATACCAATTGGAATGTTGAAGAGCATAGATATACGAAAAATTCGGATGGTAAAGAAATAGAACGTGAGCTTGGTATGGCCGAATTCGTTCCATTAAGTCCAACGTATCTATCGTTTTGGGACAAGATGATTGAATTGCAATATAAAATGTTGATCAATACGGAAAACATTCAGAACCATATCTACAGCAGTGATTCACCTTTGGATTGGCCTTTGTTGACCAAAGGTATTGCTTATTGGCTCAGTTCTCGTAGCAATGTAGGTCTTTGACAACCAAAAAAGATTGGATGTTTTTCCATTTCAAACTGAACGATGTTTTGTGTGGATGATTTCAGGCACAGATCTACTTGATCGGTAACATTTGCATCTGGTATCTTGGTGTGTTCGCCATGTTTGCCTATTGGACATTGTTCGTGTTCTATCAATTACGAAGGAAACGATTGTACATCGATGTTCCGGAAGGTTTGTCGCTGCCAAAAAAGATTTTTGGTTACCTGAATTGTGATTCATTTCCTGTTTTTTCTCGACAGATTCTTGGGAACAGTTTTTGTTGGTCGGCAAAATTATCGCTGCCGGTTATCTGATACATTTTTTGCCTTATTTTTGTTCAGAACAAACACTGTTTCTTCACCATTATTTGCCTGCATTAATGTTCAAGATAATACTCATTCCTGTACTGTTGGGACATTTGAATTTGTTTGTGCCAAACAAAATTTTGATGGCCATTCTTGTTGCTTTGGTTGCAGTTGTTGCATATACTTTTTATCAATTTATGCCATTCAGTTATGGTTTGAAAGATTTTACCGCTGCAGAAATCATGAAGCTAAAATGGAAAAAAACCTGGCATTTTTTGATCCATAAACGATGAAACGATTATTTCCTGGGGTTTTTTTTGTTCTAATTTTGGTCCAGATTATTTATTTTTCAAAATTAAATTAGTTTTTCAAATTTTATCTAATAGAAATAATTGATTGAATTAGTCTGAATTTTGAAATTTGTGCGATTTTTTGAATTCAAAAAATACCAGTGCTGCCATCTAAGAACGGATTTTGGAATTTGAAAGTTGCGTTGTCGCCACCAGATGGAAGCACTGTAACTTTGATATCCCTTGGTATCCTGATTTGTTTGACCGATGACGATCTTGTCGCTTGATCTATGCTTGATCATTTGGATTCATTCATTCGCATGCTGGCTCTCGTCGTGGATGGTTGTCCTCTCTGGCTCTGGCTCTCGATCACGTTCTTTGCAAATTGGTTTAGCGTTCTGGAGATCACTTGGTCTTGCCTTGATGGTTCCCGAATTGGTGTTCCCGACCAAGTTCCAAAGAGTCTTCATGCTTCAAATGTGTGCTGTTGATTCTCATGAGTTTGAGTAAGTTTTTCCAAAAGTTTAATGTTAATATTTTCCATTTCAGATCGAAAATCCGTGGTTTTGTTCAGATGGCAATAAGAGTGGCCTGTCATATTTGCTCCCCGTGAAGATCCCCGTACACTTTCCCTGTTGGAACTATCGACCATTCGATTTTCCAAATCTGTGGCTTTTCTTTTCGGCTCAAGATTTCACCATCTTCAGCTCCAAGAAAATATCATTGTCGATAATTACGAAAAAAAAATGTATGGCTAACATGTGGTTTTTCTCTTGGATTTTTCTAAATCTAAATGGGGTAAACTTTTTTTGTTTTTATATTTTTGCGCATGTATACCTGACCTGGTTGACGATTTAAAATTTTCCCGCCATTTTAGATAGTCTATAAAAAACAGCTGATTGCCTTTTTTTCTTTTTTTTTCTTTTTTTTCTTCTTTTTTTTTTGTTTATTATTTCTACTATTTATTTTTATTTTTATAAATTTTTTATTATTAAAAACAATTTTTTGAAATATTAAATTTTGAAGTTTTATTCTAGTTGTACTCAGCATACTACAATGAGTATGGCTAAGTACAACCAGGCAAAAATTTGGAAAAAAACTATCTAAAATAGCGCGAATTTGGATGGAGCTCTATCGGCAAACATGGCAGCTTGATTTGATTGGTCGCCAATGATCAGCCAATGAAAACGTCCATAGCGATTCGTCCATCATAATCCCATCGGGTGTCATTTTTGCCACAAAAAATCAGCCATTTTTTGAAAATACAGCATTTCTCATTTCTTCCGACAGATGGCACCACATGTCCCAGAAAGAATTACGCCTTGTGGCAGAAAGTTTGAGCAACAGGTGGCGGCACTGATCCTTAAGGAATGAAAAATTCATGGGAAAAATCGGCAAGTTGCCATCAGGATGGAATGAAGGCTGGAAAAAAGCGTTAGTTTAATGGAAAAGTGGGTAGTATATGATGCATTTAGGGGGGAAAACGAAAATCAGCTAGTATAATAAATGTCTGAAGATATTCGAAAAAATAAATCTATCCTAAAACTGATTGTGCGAAAATTAAAAGATTGCTAATTTTAAAACTACTATCCTGACGATTGATCTACGAGAGAAAACTAAAATGGTTACTAATTTCCAAAATTCTATTCTGGCTAGCGACAAACAAAAATATGCAATACAAATCTAAGATTCTCGAGGTCGATCGAATCAAAGAACTAAGAAAAGAATAAAGATAAAACGTTGCTATGCTAACTATAAAAATTTCAAACTAATTTAGCCTGAACAACAAAAATGGTGAAAAAACCAATGACTTACCGCATGGACATCCACTCAAGACAAGAGACGAGAGCCAGAGAGTACGACCATCTAAGACGAGAGCCAGTGTGAGAATGAACGGAGAAATTGATCAAGGAAACAAGCGAGAAAGCATGTCATTGTCATCGGTCAAACCAAAATCACCAAGATAACAATTGTAAGTAGATTTAGTCACTTTCAAAATCTAGTCTAAAATTTAGTCTTGTCAAAATCACAAACAGATGGCGTTGAAAATCAAGGGGAAAAATTCAAATTTCAAGAATTGTCTGTGTGCAATAGCAGTTGGTCGCGAACGCAGTACTTTCGGAGCAAAAAGAATTGATCGGACTCAAATTAAATGGATTCAATTGGACAACAAAAAAAATTTTAATTTTTAAATAATTTTAAGTTTTTGCAATTCTTTAATGAACAACAATTCTTCAGCTGTAAAACGATTGATGTTGGGTCCCAAACTTCTGAAATATAATTGTGTAAAAAATCTCATATCTGTTACGTGACTTTTCATACGTAATACTTTTGGTGTGAAATTACACGATGGATTGTACATAAGCAAGTGATTCTTATTGTTTTCAAATTCACTAATCTTATCACTAATGACAAGATCAGAGCTGACTTGATTATCCAATAACATAATCAAATAGAAAGTGGAAAATTCAAATGAATGAGGATTCTGTATGATTAGCTGATGGACTGCATCCAAAAACAAAATGAACAATATTGGATTAGGATCATTTACGATACTCATGGCTTTGTCCGAAGCAAATCCTCGCTGTAGGCATTTGTAGCCAGACAAGTAAAGCCATTCTTTGCTCAACAATGATTCAAAACCTTTGATTGTTCTTTTTTCCGGATCAACAGATATTTGAATAAGACTAGACAGAAGACAATTCCAATTGCAATCGGTTTTCTCCACGAGACCGATCGATGCTTTTTCCCGTAAGGTTTCAGCTAATTGTGCGGTGAACTTTAATACCTTGGCCAATGTACACATCCACAATGAACATTTAGTCCAGAATTGTTTGGAAATATCAATATCGTAATGTGCATTGATGGTATTCTGTTGGCTCATATTAACCACTTTATAACAAGCTTTACGTAGTTTCAGATGATTTTTCTCCACCTCTTCCAATGATGGTAACATCAGGGAAATGTCGAATTTTTGCAAAGGTATTTGATCAACGGTGAATATTTTTTTCTCATTGTACAGATCTTGTAAACTTAATCGATTAGATTTGAACGTCGTGCTTCGTATAATCATATGACCGCTTTGTCTATATAAATAGGTAATGATCGGTACACGTTGGCCATCGCTTAGGTTCACAATGGATTCTAATTCGTTATCATCTACCCGTCTAGGAACAATAACAAATTCGGGCAGTGTTGGACACATAACCATTTCGTTGAATTGAGAGAATCGAATCTTGAAATTGTTAACGTACCATTTTTCATATTTAACCCAATCAGCTATCACCAAATAATGATATTGATCATATAGATATTCCCATAGGAAAGATCGTCGCTGTTTTTGCAAAGTGAAATTCAGCTGAAAATCGGCGATTAGTCTATTGTAAAGTGAATCTGAGGCCGGCTGTCGAAGACCAATTTTGGCAATTTTAAAATTACGACAATGTATATGAATGATGCTTCGTTCATTGAAATTTTCCCGGGTAATATCCGCAATGTTCATCAAATCTATTTCATAGTAGCTTGAATGTTCATCATCTTGTAGAGGATTTTTCGGTAGTTGTTGTCTCAAAAAATTATGCTTGTTCAATCTATGTGTTTGTTTGGGATCAACAAAACCAGATGTGAATACTAATCGTCTGGAATTCACAGTTAAAGAACCGGTTAATCCATTTGATTGGCTTAAATAGAATAAAACGCCTTCAAAGTTTAAAATTTCATCACGCAAATCCGCCGGATTTATGTTGATACTGTTGGTTCGGGCTTTTTTCTTCAGGCGCCAATTCGGAAACCGTCTATTGATTCGAAATTCTTTTTCGGAAACAGTTTCAAAATCTTTTTCATTCTTAATCAACTGATTTGATGGCTTCTCTTTCGGTTTTTTCAATGAATTTGAACGATAAATTTTTTCCGCATTATAAAAATCATATTCATCCTATAATTTCAGGGGCAAACGAAACGAAAAAACAGATTTTAATTTACGAATTTTTTTTGGGAAATCGTAATACAAAACCTGATTGGTGGAAAACAATGACATCCTATTGATTTGATGAAGGTCCTTCAATGATGAATTCATGTTTTTTTCGGCAAATTTCCGATGAAACTCTAGAAAGCGAACAATTTTGTGCATTAGTATTAAATTCAAATGGATTCTGGGGATTGATAGCAGGCAATTTTATTTTCGATTACGCTGCTCGCACAATATTGTCTAGATTTCATTCAATTGTGATCATTATCAATCACACAAATGAAAATAAAAACAAAATCAAATTATTGTGAACGTTGTTTTTTTGGCATAATTAACAGCATCCAAAATTTTTTTTGTCTCTCATACTTTTTCCATTCACACTGTTCTTGAACCACTTATTGTGATATGCTGGTTTCCAAGATTATTACCAAGGTAAGATAAGGTTCCATGGTAATCAATCGGTAATTTACAGTAGGATTCTTTCTCTCTCTCTCTCTTTCTCATCTATAATCAGTGTGTGATTGAGAGAAAAATAACCCGACCCTAAAAAAAACCGAGATAATATTTCGCTACTTTCTACCAAATCTAAAACTCAATGACTATATCATCATTCTTCTTGTATACGAGAGTGTGTGCCAGTGTGTTGAACAATATTTTTTGATATCATGGCCATCGGTAAACATGCCAAACATGTTTCATTTGTTTTTTTTTCTGACTTGAGCTGCTTGTTGTTTAGTTTGATTAGATTAAATGTACAATTTTTTCTGCCTGTGTGTAGGTCTGTGATGCATGTAGATCCGATCCGATCCGATCCGATTCGATTCAAACACACTACACACATACACACGCACATCGAAATTATATTGTTTTCGGAAATAATCATTTACCTCTACTGAAAAAACACCACAAAAAATGATGATAAATTCGGGCGAAAATGAAAATGAAAATTAGCTTACCTTTGACCGGGCGAGGCAACTTGATTATGTTGGTATTATTCTTGAATTATTTCACCACAAGAGTAAGATGATGAAGCACTAAGAGGTGTTTACGCTCGATCAAACATCGAAAGTCTTTTGTTGCTAACATCAACAATTTTGCTTCGGATTCTTCTGATGTTGTTGTTGTTGTTGTTGTTGTTCAAGAAGAAGATGGATTAAAGTAGTTATTAAAAAGAAAATTGATGATCAAAGAAAACGAAAACACACATGGAAACATCCACGCCCTAATTATAAATGATCAAAATGTGTTGGTATAATTAAATAAATTGCCAAGTATTTTTCAAGACAGTGGATTGGATTGCGCACAAATGATGATGATGATGATCGGTGGTGGAAACAATTGAAATTTTGCATTTTTTAAATAGATGTTCCAAAGGAGAAAATAGGCATTTTTTATAACTTTTGTTTGATAAAATAACAACAACAAAAAAAATCAAAACAAAAAGAAAAGACTGTTAGCCAGATAAGCAACAAAAACACATTGTTGCAGCAGCAGCAGCAATTTCACTCATGAAAATTAGTCAGCGCCATCTGGTATCGATTTGATGAAGCAACAAGTGGCAACTATTTCCACACCAAATGGTCTTATGTTTTCGAAACTTCGAAATGGAATTTGTGGCCACAAATCGAATTCATGTTTCTCATGTAACGGTTTCTCGTTTTCTCGCTTTGAATTGTTTTTTGTCAA
The DNA here is from genome assembly GCA_025882695.1 of Amerodectes protonotaria. Lineage (NCBI taxonomy): Eukaryota > Metazoa > Arthropoda > Arachnida > Sarcoptiformes > Proctophyllodidae > Amerodectes > Amerodectes protonotaria. The sequence goes on along the minus strand of JAOZJS010000038.1, from coordinate 116,611 downwards.
AAAAACAAATATTTTTCAAACGTTTTTTTCAAAAGTTTTTTCCCGAATAATCAAACAACAACAACAACAGCAAAAACCAATTAACTGACAGCATAGCAAGCCAAAAAGCTATTGATACATGAAATAAGTGTGTGTGTCTAATTTCGACTAATTTCGGTTCATTAGATTCGTGTTATGGATTGTGATTGCAAATGAGGAGCAAAAGTACATTAAACGGTTTGTTTCCCTTTCCAATTCTACAAAGTAGAAATTTTTGTTTTATTTTGTTTCTTCAATTCATAGATGTTTTTTTTATTGATTTTCGTTGTTTTATAACCGAAACATCCAATAAAGTGTGGCCGGGCAAAAAAGAGAACAACGAACTGAAGATGGTGGTTGAATAATAATAATATTTTTTTTTATATATTTATACAGCCAACATCATCAAAAATATAAAAAAAAAATTCAAGACATTCAAATTGAAGAAAGATAGCACAGCGGTGAATCGAGGTCGTGCTTTTGAATTTAGGCAATTGCTGTTGTTGTTGCTGCTGCTGTTGCCAGTTCCTCTCTTCACCGTTAAATTTCTCGATTATTATTAATCTGACCGAAAGGATGGTCTAGGCCTGTGTCGGTCGGCTCAATTGGTGTCGAATGTGTGAGCCTCTCTCTGTGAGGCTCTCTTCTCAGTGTTGTGTTCATTCATTCATGGCTATATTGGGGGCTCATGAAACTTATTTTTAGAAAAAAAAAACGAAGCCTATCTCCCTCAACTCCGGACTGTGTGTTTGTGTGTGTGTGTGTGCCTGAAATGGTGCACACACACAGTTATTTTTTTCTCTATAATTCTTCTTGCTCTCACCTGTTGTGATTTGCCCAGGTGAATCGGTCATGCAACTTTATTTTTTTTATTTTTTGGATGAAAACCAAACGACCAGACCGACCGAGAAGAGAAGAAGAGGGCCAAAAACATTATGTATACCTGGCTCGCTCGTATATTTGCGCTCACACAAGCAAAAAGAGTGCAAATTTTATTGTCATCATCATCATCAATGAAGCTTGTATAATTGCTCAGCGTGTTTGGTGTGAGAAAAAAACAGTTTCCAAAAACTAAGAGACTTGAAAGGAAAGGAAACAAGACAAAGAATCCCATTCTGAAACCAATATTGTACACATACAATATCGAAAATCGGAGACTGTTTCGCTTCCAGCGAAAATAAAACATTGATGGCATCAATCAGCTATGAAACAATGGATCACAGAACAAACCAAACAGGAATCCACACTTTTCGGGTTCATACAGTTGATTGTGTGGCATAGCTAGAGAACCTGAACTGAATACCAGTTTCTTCTGTGTCAGTGGGTTTCCTAACGGGAATATGCAGCAATATGAAACACTTACACGTAAACACAGTTGAAGGAAGATACACCACTAGGATATTATCATCCACCATGCACACATACCAAGACTTATAATTGAGACTGGACAAACCAGTATTTTGCTTCCAAAGAAACTTTTGGTGATGACGATGTTCATCGGTTGTTTGTTGGTTGGTAGAAGTGATAGTTGTTGTGCTGATATTCAAAAAAAAAAAGATATTCAATCTTCCCCTCCAAGCTCCCCAGGCTAATGATAATGGCTGGTGATGGTGGCTGATGATTATGTGGCCATTATGATCAACGAAAAAAAAATAATAATAATAATAACAATCATAATAATAGCACACATAAACTAATTAACTTTGATTTAAATCTGCAATCATTCGCCAAGACGAACACCACCATCAAGCATTCCAGATCATAAAAAATTATTCCTAACCTTTCAAATTTGGATCCGCGTTTCGGGCGGGATGAATCAAATCAAATTGTAGAGCGCGTTGAATTACCATGATGATGATGATGATGATCATGATTTGTGTCGATGACTGATCGATTGTGCTTAAATCATGTATGTAAATCCTCTGGGAAGAGGATTTTTGACCTAAATCTTCTGCTGTTTGTTTGTTCTTGAACAAACGCCATGGACACACATACAAACATATTAGCATGAAAACATGAAGGAAAAACTAAAAACAAACTTTTAGAAGAAAGATCCAAATTTGTCATGTTTGTGAGGCACTCCAGGTGTGCCTCGATGATTTTTGTTTCCTTCTTCTTCTTCTTCTTCTGGATGGCTGGCTGACTTGGAAAAATGACTTGAATCCACCAAAAAAAAAATTTTGAAAAATTGATTTGCCGAATCGAATAAATTCAAAACTAGAAAAAAGATTTAAATTCTTTTTCTTCTTCTTATTCTTCTTTTAGAAGCTTTAAATTTTTCACCGGAAGACGTTATTTGTGAACAACCCAAGAGCCTTTCCTAAATGACGTACAAGGGTGGATATATGGGTGTGAGGTAATGTATCAGATTACAAAAACATCAACAAAATAATGACAAAGACAACAAAAATTTTTGAAAATAAACGGATTTCATTTTCTCGTATTCTCCTTTTCTCCAACTCCATCCCACCTAAGATTATCTTATTATTAACACCTTTCCGTACGTTTTTCCTCGTACGGAACAACAACAACAACAACGATAATCTGGAAGAAGAAAAAGTCTTTGAAGAATTCATTTTTGTTTTCTTCTCGCCACTTGATATTAATTCGCTTAATGTGTTTCTCCTTTGTGTGTCCCAGGTATGTCCAACAAATTTTTTGTTATCTCTTCACCTCGTTCGTTCTATTGCTTATGAAAATCTCTTTATTTTCTTTATTTCTCTTGCTCTCTTCAAATCCGACCAGCATCAAGCTCTGAACCATCAACAACAAAAAGAATTCGACGATTCAAGAGTTGAATCACGACGAAAAAATAGCCGCCACCACCACCACCATCACCATTATCGTTATAACGTTCTCGAAAAAAAATGAGAGATCTAAAGCAAGCAACAGAGCGAGGTGTATCGAGAACATGAAGGTCAGCCTCATCATCAATGGCGCCATTCTTTTTGACGTAAACGTTGAACGCCTGGACATGTTATGATTATTCGCAACGAACGAACGAACGAACGAAACGGGAAAAAAATATCTATAATATTGCTTTCCCCAAAAAATAAAACTATCGCGAAAGGAGATTTCTGGAAAATCATCATCATCATCATCATCGCACCACCGAAACCATCATCATCGAGCTGCAATCAAGTTGGAATGGTGGTGGTGGTGAACTGATGATGATAAATCAACCAACACCTCTCAATATTATCATCGTTATGTTTTTTCGTGTGTGTGTGTGCGTTGGGGATTGATGCATTGAGGACCCACCACAATCATGATTACACACACACACGCACACTTATCCCAGGAAGGAAAAACTCGTTTTCCTCGCACACACATAAGAAATTCAAAACAGTAATTTTTGTAAACCAATACGGTATTTTTTTAGTCGTCGTTGCTGTTGTTGTTTTTAGTCGTGCGACGATTTTAGCTTCAGCTTTAATCTGGGTAAATTAACGAAAATATCGGATTTGGTGGTGTGTGTTTGTTGGACAACAAACACTTGTTGAACATCGAAAAATTACCACCACCAACAACAACCACATATGATAATGGCTGCTAAAGAATTGAAGCGCAAATTGCGCCAAGAGATGGCCAATCGTTTGAGGAGATTGAGCAATGAAGAAATTGAAACACAATCCCGTTTGATAAGTGATAAATTGTTTCAAACAGAAGAATTTCAAACATCCAAACGTGTGGGATTATTTTTGAGTATGGCGAATGAAGTGAACACTATAACCATATTGAAACGATCATTGCAAGATGGTAAACAATGTTTTATACCATGCTATACACCGAAAAGTAGCCACATGAAAATGGTACAATTGTATTCAATGGAAGATTATGAATCATTACCGTTGGAACCACGATGGCAAATCAAACAACCAGATTGGAATGATCATTCAAGGGCGGATTGCTTGAAGACCGGCGGATTGGATCTGTGTCTGGTTCCGGGCGTTGCATTCACCAAACACGGCCTACGGTTGGGACATGGAAAAGGATACTATGATCGTTGGTTGTCGGAATGTTTGAATCTAGCACGATGCCCCAACAACAGCAACAATGACAGCAGCAACAAGTGTGCCACTAAAATGCCATACACCATTGGTTTAGCATTACGGGAACAGATTGTGGAAGACTTACCGGTCACCGAATTTGATGTCCGATTGAATCATGTTATTTACCCGTAGGAGTAGCGATATTCCACCATCGTGCCATCGGGTGAAATCGATTTTTGGTTGGTCGATTATTCGTCCCCCCCCCAATAGCACTTGTTGTCCAAAACGACAAGTTGGTCGGTGGTGGCCTAAATTTCATACATCCTGCAAGAGGAATATCAAATTATTATTATTATTATTGCATAAAAGATTGACTTATTTGACTGCTGGTTGTTGTTGTTGTTGTTTTGGCATGATCAGTCTTCAAAAATATATCGTTCGTATGTCAGATCGGTGCACAGATAGACAGTCCAAGGCAAATACTGGTTGGCCTAAATTTGTTGGTGGAAGATTAACGTGTGTGGTTTGCTGGACACACACACACACACACACTTGTACCATGACCGGTTCTCTGGGTACGACACGCACACACACATTTTGTCGGTCATATTGGCCAGCAGTGCCAACAGTGTTGTTGTTGAATTGCTTGCTTACAAATCTTCATCATCATCATCATGTCACGTCGTCAACAAGCCACCACTTGTTGCACACAGCATCCAAGCATCCAAACAACCTTAAATCCTTGATCCTCGGATATTGTTGTTGCAATCCTTTTCGGAGTTTAATATGGGCCACCAAGATACTCTAAGCGTTCGCGCTCGCACTCGTCTCAGCATCGTTTTTTGAACGATAAGAACCAGATTAAGGAACGACGACGAATATCAATTTTCACACCACGAGTGATGTTCGAGTTACATAAGTTTTCAAAATGCTCTTTTAATTTTTTTTTCATTTTCAAACGAAAAAAAAGAAGCGGGAATGTATAATTTATATAAATTAATATATTTGTGTTTCTGTTTTTGAAAAAAAAATATTTAAAAATAGTAAATATAAATCTGTACAACAATCATTAATAATAATAATTGGAACATCATCAAGCACAGGGAACGAAAGGAAAGCAAGGAAAAAAATCAAATCAAATGCAATCAAATCAAATGAAAATAAATAATAAATTTCTAAAATATATTAAAATTATTACTTTGTCTTTCTGTGTCCGTCTGTCTATGGGTGTGTGTGTGTGTTTCATACCGGTCAATGGAACCGACCATTCCATCCAAAATAAAATAATTCATGATGATGATGATGATGATGATGAGATAACAACGAGAGAAAAATAATTAGTCGAGAGGAAAAAAATTCATATTTGTTGAATATTCAAGCGCGCGCGCGCGCTGTTGCTTGCTTGTTACTTGTTGCGCGCCGTTCTCAATTGCTGACCGACGTGGCCATCGATGCCGATGATGATGCAGATGCGGCGGAGGCAGTGGATGCTGCGATTGCCGCCGCTACCGATGATGTGCTTACTACCACCGGATTATTGCTTTGTGTCAATGTTGCCAAACCATTACCATTGATGGTGGCTACAACCTGATGAACTGTCGATGTTGTACCATCATTGTTTGGATTTGTTGGACCATTCTGTGCAGTGGTTGTGAAAAATGATGATAATGTGTTTGGATCACCGGTGAAGATCATGGATCCTTGTGGAACATTCAATATATGACTTGTTTGCTGTTGATGATGATGATTATTGACTGCTGCCGAAGCGGCAGCGGCTGCAGCCGCTGCTGCCGGACTACTTTTCTGGCCTTTGACAATTTGATTATTAGGGTCCTGGGCCGCTGCTCCAGATGATGACGATGATGTGGTCATGGTTGATGTCGATGATGAAGTTGATGATGATCCATTATGATTGGTGATTGAATTGTTCTGATGATGTTGTTGTTGATGTTGGTGGTGATGTTGATGATGATCGACCATCACCAATTGGTTATGTGATGCTGCAGTGGTGGTTATACTTCCATATGGATCCAATACAAAATGATGATGTTGCTGTTGCTGTGAACTGGTCACAATAGAATTATGGCTGCTTGTCGATAATGGTGGTACTGCATTGGTCAATGTATAAACTGCCGATGTAGGCTGCTGTTGGATCGATCCAGTCAATTGATGATGATGAATTGATTGCTGTTGTTGCTGGTGTAGTTGATGATTCGAAGTTTGCTGTCCTGGTTGTTGACCTGCAGTCAATGCTGCCAATTGGCTTGCATCGATTATTGTAATCTGTTGTTGTTGGGATTGTTGCTGCTGTTGATTGGATGTGTTGGTTCCCATTGAATGATCTCGATGTTTATGTAACAACAATGCTTCATATTGATCTGTTTGAAAATAACAAAGAGGATAATCGCATTTGAACAATGTTCCACCACCGGTGTGAGAAGCTTGTTGCAATTGATGTGTGCTAGTTGCTTGCTGCTGATGATGCTGTTGCTGATGTTGTTGATGGTGGTGATTCGGGTCGGTTACGAACGTCAATGTTCCGGTTCCTGTTCCATCCAGACAAATACTGGCCAAATTACCACCATTCGTGGCAGGATTGTTGTTATTTTCCGCATTACGTTGCTGTTGCTTACCACCACCAGTTGTGGATGTGGTGAATGAAGATCCTAAATTTTGTATTTGATGCTGCTGCTGTTGTTGGTGACCAGTGTTTGCGGTGTTAGGATTGGCGTTGGCTATTGCTATTTGACCATTGGCCAATGAATTGATGTCTGCGTAGCCACCAATAAGCTGATTGATGGCGTTCATATCATTGGAAGATAATTGCACTGTTTGGCCTGTTGTTGGACTTGTTTGTAGATAAATGATCGCCGTCTGTGGAACTAGGTTAGCCGCATTCAATGTTCCATAATTTGCCAATCCTGCCACAGTGGCATTGTTTGTTACAAGATCACCGACCGTTTGCGCTGTTGCATTGTTCAATTGTAAATGTCCATATCCAGGTGTTGCGGCTGCTGCCGCAGTGGTTGTCATAAAACTATATTGCGGTGTTTGTCCTGACACATTGTTGGCATTGTTCGTTTGGGCAGCTATGGTCAAACCGGCGGGCAATGCGGTCAATGTAGCTTTGGTTGGATCGGTGGTGGTGGTGAACGCTGTTCCAGCATTGATCAATTGAGTGGTGGTTGTAGCAGCGGTGGTGGCAGTGTTCATGTTCGCTGCTTCATCCTTTTTATTCTTTTTGGAATTCTTCCTGGTATAATTACGTTTCCTCGTTTTACCAGTTGTATCATTGGGATCATTGGATTTTTTGACTTTAACCGCTTCGCTGGCCATCTTATGACTAAGTGCATCCAAATCACGTTTCGACAATTTAGAACCTTTCCCATCCAAACCATTCTGTTTGAGTTTTAATTTACTCAATTTAATCTCTTGCGCCAAATCCGGATGTTTTTTGATCATGTGCTTTCGTATGTCCCCGAAATATGATGAATTGTATTCACAAAAACAGCACTTGTGGGCACGCAAACCTTTATGAGCATTTTGATGATCAATCAACAACCGACGATATTTGGGCGAATATCCACACCCCGGTACTTCACAAATCAATGGCTCTTTGGGTGCCGATGATTTGCCCTTCCTCGAAGGAATGATGGTCGATTCATCTCTATGTTGTGTACGATTGTGATTACGAAATTCCAATATGTCCGCCGAGGCGAATCCACACCCTTGCCAACGGCAATGATGGATGGTGGTGGATCCAGAGGTTTGGCCGACAATACTGGCACCGATCGTATTCAAAGTTCCGGTGAATTGAGTCAATTGTTGTTGCCCACTGGCATTGGTTGCCACTTGTATTGCTGTGGCAGTCGAAGTTTGTTGCGTTGGACTATTGCTATTCTCTAAACATTGTTCCACAGCTAAACTCAATGGATCGGAATATTTTTTCGGTCTTCCTCGCCCCCTACGCGAAGCTGCACTGTTGGGTTGATTTTGCTGCTGCTGCTGCTGTTGAATACTACTGCTCACTTGTTGCTGGTTGTTCTGCACCGTTGTTTGTTGGTGTTGTTGTTGTTGCTGCGCAAGATCCGGTGTGGTAATGGCAAATATGGGCGATGATTTGGTGGCTTGATCCAAACTCTTGGTCACATCGGTGGTGGCCAATTGTAGCTGCAATGTGCTATAAACATAATTCAAACTTTGCCCGGATGGATCCTGTAATGCAGGATGATTTTGATCAATAATTATACTGCCATTCTTCATCAAATGTTGATGCTGTTGTTGTTGATCGGCGGTGGACGATAGAAAATTGGCCACCGATGCATTGCTCAACAATGCATTGGACACAACCATGGAGCCATTATTGGGATCCACCACCAATTGCGCTGTCGAACAATTTGTTTGTAGCTGCTGCTGCTGTTGCTGACCATTACCATTGTTATTATTATTATTGGAATTATTATTATTCTGCTGTTGTTGTTGCTGCTGCTGCTGTTGCGAAGAGGGCACATTAATCTCACTGAGATAATCCCGTATTTGCATCTGTTCGGTGGTATTGTTCGCCGTAGCTGCCGCTGTTAATATTGATTGTGCTTCGGAATTGGAGATCACTGTCAAATTCTGTTGTTGTTGCTGCTGTTGAACCAGAGCGGACTGAATTTGAATCTGTTGCTGTTGTTGCTGCTGTTGTTGTCGTACAGAATCACTATTGGAAACATGGACAGCAGCATTATTCATATGATGAACTTGGCTTAACAAGGTGGTCGTGGTGGTGGGCAAAGATGATGAAGATGTTGATGATGAGGATAATGTTTCACTACTCTTGGAATTATTGTTTGCCGAACTATTCGGATTACCGTTGTTGTTGTTGTTGTTATTATTAGACGGATTAGCGTTTGAAGAATTGTCTATTTGTACTATTGAATTGTTGTTGTTGGATGATGGTTGTTGCTGTGCTGCGGTGGATACCGCATTCAAGAATCCTGTTGCGGGATTCAAGATGAATTGAATATTGGATGAAGAATCAAAGTTATTGTTGTTGTTGTTGTTATTGTTGTGATTATTCTGCTGGTTGGTCGGTGATGGACCATTGCTAGTATTACCGCTACTATTATTGTTATTACCGGAGCTGATTGAAGATTGTTGTTGTTGTTGTTGCTGTTCTTCCGTGCTGGTACTATTAGAATTCTGTTGTTGTATCTTCTGCGCCAACAAATAATTTGCCACATCCACACTGACCAAATCACTATTATTGCTTGGATTGATATTATCGTTACCACTGTTGTTGTTGGTCGTGTTGTTTGCACTTCCACCACCACAACCGTTGTTATTATTGCTTCCGGTACCCGGTCCACCACCACCACCGCCACCAACGTTTCCAACACTCATTGAATGATCGGTTGTGGATAGAATCAATGATTCCTTGTCCACAACAATCAATTCATTACTATTGTTGTTGTTTGCAGTTGTTGTATCATCTTGTTGTTGTTGTTGCTGCTGCTGTTGTGGTTGTTGTTGGTGATTATTGCTACCATGGTCATTGGTAAAATGATATAACAAAGATGATTTTTGACCATTCTCAAGCTTTTTAGCACAATCAAGTTGCTCGAATATTGCGTATGGCATTAGGAACTGATGATTGCTTCGGTCCTCGTGGAATATCTTCGCTGATGATCTAGATTCTTTTATTATGCTGATGGTGGACGTTTTAGTAGACACGTACAATGATTGTTCATCACCACTATTGTTGTTAGCACTTGGAATCGATGATTTTGACGGTGGTTGATGATCGATCAATCCGTTGATGATTGGATTACATTCCACAGGTATTGATTTAATACTGCTAATGTTATAATTAGCGGGTGATTGCACTTTTGTTCCGATAACGATTTCTGAATTCTGTTTTGAATCATTCACATTCACTATAGAATTATTTGTTGTTGTTGTGGTCGTAATTTGATGATGATCATCATCATGATCATCTACTAAAACAGAATCAATCAGGAAGCATCGAGCTGTTGGTGTTTGTTGTTGTTTCGTAATAATTTTGCTGGTTGGCTCTTCTGTTTCAATCGATGATGATGTTGTTGTTGATGATGATGATGATGAACAAGATGAAGAAGAAGACACTTCTTTTTCGAGGTCGTCGTCGTTGGTGAGTTTTGAATAAGAACGAGAAGAAGAAGAAGAAGAGTTCGGGATAAAGAGTAATGTTGTGGACGGTGTTGATGATGGCAAATACGAAAAGGCAGAAGAAGAAGAAGGCGAAGAAGGCAAAGACGTCGTCGATGTTGAAGACGATGGCAAAGATAATAATGTGAATAATGGCGGCGGCGGCGGTGAATTAGCTTGAAAAACTGCTGCTTCAAGAATGGTCCTCGTCGTAGTCGCCTTTGCCGAAGTCGTCGAGGTGGTTGTTGTTGTTGTTGTTGCTGTTGTCGTTACTGTCTTCGTCTTATCCGTGGTCGTAACTGTTTCTTCTACGTCGAGGTTGCCGTTATAGTGCTTCCGTCTTTGGGAAGTATTCAAACTGTTGAAAAAATCATCAACATCAACAACAAAAACTTGTGTTGTTGTTGTTGTTCCCAAGTTGAAGTCGTGGTCTTCGTCTTCTTCTTCTTCTTTGACTTGATGGTTGATGTTACGGCCACTTGCTTCACCTAATTTCGTATCTTCAACGTTCCTGTTGTTGTTGTTGTTGCTGCCAGGCAAGTTAGACTGGTCGATCCGCTGTGGATAAATGGAGCTTGTCGAACTTCTTGAGCTGTGGTTGTTATTGTTGTTTTCGTCGTGGTAGTTTCTGTTGCTGTTGTTGCCGTTCTTGCCCGTAAGCAGAATCAGCTTTGGATGTTGTTGGCTACTTGTTCTTTTTGGTACTACTGCTTCTTCTACTTTTTTTATTTCTCCGTCTTTCTTTTCTTCCAACAATTCGGTATTATTATTATTATTGGTAATGTTACCTGAAGCCACCGTTGTTGTTGTTATTGCTGCCGTACTGAAGTCCTTGTTGTTCTTGTTTTTGCCATATTCGTTGTTGTTGTTGTTGTTGGTGGTGGTTTGATCCAATAGTGGGGACGACGTTTCAAATTTTTCTTCTTGATTCAACAAATAATAAACGTTCGGGCTTCCATTGCTTCTGCCGATTTGGATGTCGCTAATATGGGGATTGTTGCTGGAAGTGGTGGAAGTAGTGGTAACGGTGACCATTGGTAAAGTATCCATGGATTTTGATGGATAGTGACGATGATGGTGTTGTTGGTTATGTTGATGATGACGACGACCAACAAATATGTTGTTGATCTTGTTTTTGCTGCCTGTCCTGTTGCTGTTATTATTATTATTATTATTATGGTTACATTGGATACATTCTATTCTTGTGCCGTTCTTCGTCGTTGTTGTTGTTTCCAGTTGTCCGGGCTTGACCGAATTGTTGATGTTAGAATAGCAAGCTGAATGTTGATGGGGAATCGGTGATGATGATGATGGTGGTGGTTGTAGTGGTGGTGCCGCAGCAGCAGCCTTTGTAACGCCATTTTCTACTGTTGCGTCAACTTCGCCACCATAATAACCACCGTGATCACCACCATCATCATCATTGGCAACAGCGAAATCATCGAAGTCTTCTTCGCCAGACTTGTTCTTCAACAACGAGTAGAACGAGTTTGGTTTGATGTGATTCAAAATTGTTTTTTCGGTGGTCGTATCCATCTTCGTCGTCGTCATCGTCGTTATTGTGGTCGGCGTATCGGAAAACAACATCGACGACGACGACGACGTTCTCGTCGACGTTGACTTCCCAGTTGTGTCCGTTCGCACCAGACCACCACCGCCGCCGTTACAGCAGCAGCTTTGATTTGTTCCACCATAGCCAGCCAGCGAACGATCTTGTTGCTGATGCTGTCGGTGGTGTTGTAGCATAAGATTATTATTATGATGGTAATCATGATCATGATTATCCTCATCATCATGATCATCATCATCAAAAATATTCGCCATTATCGGATATTGCTGTTGTTTTGGAAATTGTTGTTCGGGTTGGCCGATCAAAGCACCGATCCCATTATCCGAATCCGGTTGATGATGGTGTTCAACAACAAATTGACCCAATGCATATTTGACAGCTTGCTTTTGATCTTTGGTTATCTGATCACGTATGGCCATAATCATCGATATTGTTGGCTGCGTTGCCAAGCCGCAATCTTCGGAATAATCTTGGTCTTCTGAATAATAATAATTCGATCTGGCAATTCTTCTTCGTCGTCGTTGACCATCATGTTGTTGTTGTTGATCATTGTCCTCCTGATTGTCGTAGTCGTAGTCGTCGTTATCATTTTCCAATTGTTGATGTAATCTTAACAATTGTTGATAATTATGGAAACCATTGAAACAAAGCGTACTGATCGTTTCCGGCATGATTGCCGAGAATCTTGATAAATAATCAATACAAAATGTTGAACTGTTTGGATCGATCATTTTTTTCGAAAAAATTCCTAGGATTCAAACCGGAAACAGTCAACAGTTAGGGGTCTGCTGTATAGGTCTATGGCCGGATAGGGCAAGGAAAGTGTCCCCTAAAAAATTTTTGTTTTCAAATATTCTTTTTTTTCAAAAAATGAATTCAAATATGAACCATGGCCATAACTTATATAATCCGTTTTGTTGATATATTATGTGTTCCTTGTCAATCAACAACTAAATCATTCTTTTGACAACGACGACGACGATGATGATAATGATGGTCTCGGAGTGTGTGTCGTCGTCATTGGGAGCGATCATTAAAATGTTTTGGTCAATTGATCAATAAATAAATGGATGGATGGATGGAACGAATTGAATGAATGAATGGATGAACAATCAGCAACGATTTAACAATATTTGCCAACCTATTTGTTTGTTTGTGTGTGTTTCTTAAGCTTTGCGTTTAGTTTAGTTCAATTCAATTCTCCAGCGCGGTGATGACGACGACTACGATGGAAGCAAGTCTTTCAAAAGGAAATCTTTCTTGCTACAACAGCAACAATGACATCCTTAAGCAGTGTCTTGTCTTGAATACATGATGAGAAACAAAATAATAATAAAATCCCTACGCGTTCAGGTCGATCACTCTTCTGATTCAAATCAATCATTGTGTGTTAAATAAAACAAAATTGTTAAGCCATTGGTGACAATCTTCTCACACACACACACAATTATGATCGAATGTTGAATGCTGGATGTTCGATCGGTGGCAAAAAGCTATGGTCGTAAAGAAGAAACAAAAAGAAAATGAAGAATAATCAGGATCTGGAGATTGATTTTTTCACCTTGTCAAACAACAAAGGTTAACCCTTAAAATCCTTGATCGATGGCCGAGAATCAACGGACGGGCGAACGGAGATATCAAGTTCGGGGTCAAGCTATCGGCTATCGTTGTAGAATGGTGCTAATTAACAAGAGAAAACAAGAGATCAATTCCAAACATTAGAAACAATCCTTTTGTTTAATCCATACCTGAGAAATGCAACGAGTTTTGTGGTATTTTTTTGCGATTGAATTAAACATTTCCAATACACTTACTGACACAATTGAATCCAAGACCTTGTGAAATGGTCTCGGAATGTTTAAAAATAAGCAAACAATTGGATCACACAATAACCATGTACATGATTTCCAGTTTATTTTATTGTTGCTTGAAGCTTTATGATTATGGTGATGTTGATGTCGATGTCGATATGCTTCGAGTTTTGTTCAGGGATTTTCGTCTGAATCTTCCATGCAGTGATAATAATAATAATAGCAAAGATTGCTGTTTTCAATCGCGATGGCTGATTCTTTCAGCTATCGGAGTTGCTGCTCATTCGTGCTGATCAGCAATAAATTGGCTCCAAATGTATTTTTAAATAAAATCGAAAAAAAATGACATTAGCTTCGCGAACCTTATTGCTGCTGTGGCCCGTACTGCACAGTTATTGTTGTAGTTGTTGTTGGTCGTAACTATCCAACAATTCAAAAAGATCAGCATATGGTGATGATTATTTGAGAAAATCGTGCGGTCGATGATAATTCGCGACGAACTTCACTATTTGCGAAATCATATTGTTACCATGTTGCGAAATATCTTTTGAAAGCAAGGTGAAATTCGACCAAAGGAATTCAGCATTCGAATTCGAAGCCTAAACCGGATTCTGTCCAAAAATAACGGGATTTTGGAACATTAAGCTTGTGACGTCTTGGCTTGGACCATTTTTGTCCGAAGATTTGTTTGTTTTGGTCGCCTAAATGGAATCGAATTTCAAAAAAAAAGACGAGAGCACAAATAACCTAAAACCAAACCAAACTACCAATAGAGACTCACTCAATGATTGGCTGCTGATTTCACTTTTATGGCCCAAATCAGATAATTATGTTGGGCATTCGGTTGTTGTTATTATTATCGTTGCTGTGTCTCTTTCCAACCGGTGAACATCAACCCCCATCCAAGAATATGCATTCTATTTGTTGTTTGTTGTATAAAATCCATGGTGGTAGAAGCGCAGCAACAAGGCGGTGTGAAGACGCCAACGATACAACAATATAATAATGTGTCAATAATAGTAATTGAGTATGTCAATGTGTGTGTGCGGTATATATCGGGTACGCACTAAACACCAATGCCAACACGGAATGTTGCCAAGCGCGGACACTAGCCTAAAACATTTATAAACATCATTAGGAATTAATGATTATAATAATAATAATAATAATAATAATCCAACTGAATTCACCCACGTAACATATCCGGAATTTCCGTGATCGGCATTCTTTCAAATCTTAATCTTCTTAGTTTGAAACTTGAAACCCAAATCCCATTTGCCAGAATAATTCCGGGAGCGCATAGTGCGCACAAAAAAAAATTCAAAAATCTTCGACTTTGAGCTTTTAACGAGAGAGGGCGTTAAGAAAATAATAAAATTAGCGAATCGCTATGCGTTATTTGTGGTCAAGAAGAAGTGGCAAACCTGTATGATAACAAGAGCCGTTTCAGGTTGGATGATGTTGCCCGTTGAATTATTGATTAAATTTATTTTTTTTTGTTGTTGATTGATAAGCCCAACATATTATTGCGCTCGTTCGTCTCGTATCTCGTCTAGATTCTGGATTGTTCCACAGAATTATTAGGTGAGTGTTAAAGTGAAAAACATTAGTTTCATAGTAAAATTTCATCACACAAGTTACAGTACCTGGTAAATTGATCTCACCAACTCAATGTCCAACTTGGACGACAAGATTCTGGGCGAAAAGACCCATTATTATTGTAGCAGCAGCGAGGATGAAGGTGATGATGACCAAGATGGTCGTGGTTTTGAACGTGAAGTTAGTGTCCAAAGTAAAATCAAATGGGAAGGTACTTCTTGCAATGTAAGTTTTTTTTGTTGTTGTTGATTTTGATTTTTTGGATCAATCCAATTCATTGATTCCGACACTTTGCCCAACCATTACAGACTGGACCAAAGGGTGTGATTGAAGATTTTCAACGTTATAAAAAGTTCGAAAATGAGCGTCGGGAAAATCGGGAAAAAGCCAAAATGGAACGTATTAAAAAGTGTTCGATTACATGCCAGAATAAACCATCACCATCACCATCGCCAACCATAACCCAGCAGCCCTTGATTGTCAGTGATTTTGGTGATCTGGATGATGAAAATGATCCATTCATTAAGGAATATATTGCCAAACGAATGAAGGAAATGTTGGACCGGTATCAACAGAAAGAAATCGCCAAACGATTCGGAGAGCTTCAGTTTTTGAATCATGGTGAAGAATTTTTGAAGATCATCGATGATCCATCATTGAAAGACACGTTGATTGTCACACACATTTATAATCATAAGATTACCGAATGTAATGTGATGAATGATTGTCTGGCGAAATTGGCGAAGAAATATTCCGATGTAATGTTCTGTTCATTGGATTCCAGCTCGGTCGGAATGAGTCGAGAATTTGTAAGTATTTTGGATTTTGAAAAAAAAACAATGGTTTTTTCATATCTGATTTCAACAGACGAAATATGGTGTTCCAGCATTGTTGGTTTACAAAAATGGCGATTTGATTGGCAATTTCGTTAGCCTAGGAGATGAATTTGGCACCAATTTTGATGAGAAAGATGTTGAAGATTTCTTAGTAGAGTAAGTACAATGATAATAAGACTATAGGCAATTTTTTACCGTTATTCCCGTTGTTTGTTTTCCCAACACAGAAACAATATTCTCGTATCTAGTCAACTAATTTCAAGCATTTCGGTGAATTCCAATTTATCTAAAATACAAAAGGACCAAAGAAAATGATTGTTGAAGATAAATCACACCATTCACCAGCAAATGTTTCCTACTTACCTTACCACACGAACAAACCACGAATTTTAAAAAAGACTTGTTCTCGCATGTCATCTTGAATTTTACTTTCATTTTTTTTTCACCATCACTGTTCACATGCAATAATCGATGTAATTTTAATTGATGAATTTTTTTTTGTTGAATTCTAATAAATACAGCCATGTCTGTCATAATATCGTCGACACTTTGAGGTTCAGAATTTAAAATTTTTCTGAATTTTTTTCTTCCATTTCTTTCAATTTTCTTTTGAATTCATTCGAATTTCAGTACGTTGTATCCGTATGGCTAGGTTTTTTTTGGTGTTTTTTTTTTGAAAAAAAACGTGACTTTATTCTCGACAAATTTTTCTTCTGGATTCTGGATAATTTATTTTTATTTATAATTATTGCCTATATTTTATCTATGCACATTTTATTTTGATTTCACCTAAAAAAGATACGATAATGGTGGAAACTATGTGCGATGATTTTATGGCTTTCGAGGTTTGTGTCACCAATCCGATGATTATTTGATTGATGGATTTATTTATTGATTTTGGTCAGGATGTTCTGAAAAATCTTCGCAAGCTGGATGATAATATTGTTCATGCTCTGAACACAACCATACCAACACAATCGTTTGCGGTGAAAGGAATCGATCCAACTGAACAGTGTAAAAAATTATATCAACAAGTAAGCAATATTTTTTGTTTTGTGTTTAGTTTGGTTTGAATATCAATTCCATTCATTGTTTTGTTTTGATTCTTTTTTTTTGATCAGCTGTTAGAATCACATGAAAACCGAGAGAAAGCCATCAAAACATGTATAGTGAAAACATCGGAAACCGTGCATCATTTGAAAAAACAACGTGATGAAAATGATGCAGATTTTCAGGTGCAAAAAGTGCTTCGAAAAGAACAGAATAAACTACGTTTGATGCAGAATGAGCTATATGTTGAAGAAGTGGTCAGGGATCGAAGTTTAAAAGTGAGTATTATTTAGTTTTTTCCAATCAACTTGAAATTTCCATATTGATCAATGAACGATTATTATTCCCACAGTTTTTCTACGAAAGATGTCGACCATATTATCGGCCAAACATTTCATCATGACGATAAAGATGAAATGTGAAAGAAGCGGAATATTCTCGCCATTTTGTAGATGATAATGATGATGATGATTGCCTTTTGGAAATGTTTTTTTTTATACATTTTACAAACATTTTATAACATTCATCAGAACAACAACATTGGACACAATATCCGACACAATTTGATTTCTATGGTAGTGATTTCAAATAGATTGTGTGTTTCTCATATTCTAAAAATCGTCGTCGATGATCAATCAATCAATTGTAATCAAACAGATATTAGCACTAATAAAAATCCAAATTCTGGTACACATATTTTTTTGTTTTATTATTATTTAGTTTGCTTTTGTTGTTGCTGCATTTCTTGCAATTCTTTCTCTTTTCTAGCATTATACGCTTCTTGATATTCTTTGGCAGCCACTTCGATCGAATATCCTTGTTTGGAATAATATTTACCAATCATTGCATTCGTAAACATTCCTAGGCCGGTCAAAACCATCAACATGATGCTGAAATGTATACGTGCTTTGTCGTGAACTCTGCGCATCATGATAGAGCTGGGAAAATTCAAAGAATTCTTTTAGAGAATTGATCCAAAATTCCAAAAAAGAATAAACAATAATTGGCGGTGGTACCTACCTTACGGTGTTGGGAATCTCTTCTTTGGTGGCGAATTTTTTATACTTCACCAAAAGCCATCGATCCAAGCTGCTTGGATTGTGTCCTTTTGTATCCGTGGACATGATGATTTTTTTTCCGGAACGTTAATTCAATCTCAAATCAATCTTAATCTGCAATCGGCGTTTCTTCACGAGACAACAACAATTTACGATGATTAACAATCAACAATGATGTTAACATGGACAAGGACGTGGTGGAGAATGAATGAATCTCAGAGCAATATGAACGAACGAACGAATGTTGAACAGCTGACCGACATCCTATCTTTTATGAACGAAACTTATGGAAACTAAAAACAATTTCAGTTTTCAGTATTTTCAGTGTTGCCCAGCGACCATGCAGCGGTTTTTTTTCTGTGTTTGACCATTGACTGACTGATTCCACTGGTTTGTTTGTTTGTTTGGGTATCTTTTGAAACAAAGGGGATAATAATGATTTGCAATCTTGGATGACTCATATTGTCGAGAATTATTATTCTTATCATTAAAATCCAGCTGATCCATTTGAATCCCGTTCCGTTTCGATAATGGCGGACATACCTGATCCAACATTTTTGAAGTGTTTCCAAAATCATCGATTATCAATAAATTGGGTGGATTTTTCTCCGAACGGTGATTATCTAGCTTCGGTTTCGGATGACTGTAATGTAATGCTATGGGCATTGAATGATCAAAGCAACACTTGTTACATGCATATTGGCCACAAGGATTCGGTCAGTTCGGTTGCCATGACCAATGATTTCATGATATCCGGTTCCAAAGATAATACGGCAAGATTATGGCGAATAGATCAAAGACAAGTGGTAGGATCGAATATATCATCACAATCGGTTGTATATCGATGCCATAAATCACCGATTAATTGTGTGGATATCAATATTGATCAAACAAAATTTTGCACAGCCAGCGATGATCAAACAGTTAAAATATGGTCAACAACGTGTGCCAACAAAATGATCGCTTCGTTGTCGGGTGAACACCACAATTGGGTTCGACATGCAAGATTTTCGAAGCTTAATCAAAATCTCCTCAGTTCTTGTGCGGACGATGGAACCATTTGTGTTTGGGACACAAGGTCCCGGAATGCCGCCATAAAATTATCATGCAAACGTCGTTCAACACATTTTCTGTGTGTCCAATGGCATCCCACCTGTGAATATATAATGTCATCATCTAGTTCTGATTGTTTGATCCGGATTTGGGACCTACGTTATGAGAAAACCATACAATTCTACCAAGTTCACAATGGCCTGGTTTCATCCAGTGATTTTCATTCAAGCGGAAATTATCTGATCAGTTCTTCACTGGATCAAACCAGCAAAATAATCGATCTGTTCGAAGGACGAACATTGTTCACACTGCGCGCACATACCGGCCCGGTTAATTGTGCAAAATTTTCTTCGAATGGTGAATATTTTGCCACCGCCGGTCAAGATCATACGGTGTTGCTGTGGCAAAGTAACTTGCCCAAGAATCTCAAGCCAGATGGTGCCGACGGTGATGATGATGATGATGCAGATGATATCCGAAGCATAAGTTTCGATCCTACTTCCTTTTCCAATGATACTTTTGGTCGAATCGGTGATCATCAACATCATCATCGACCAACAACAACAACAACAACAACTACGACATCGTCGTCATCGAAATCAGTCAAAAACGGAATCGATTCGAAAGCTGGCACGCATCAACCGCATACCGCTACTACGAGAACAATTACTAGCAGTCCACTCCATAATGGTATCACATCCGTCGATTCGAATCATCATCATCATGATGTTGGAACATCGATGATCAAATGTAATAGTGTGGGAGAGAATCTTCGTTTGGAGAATTCCAAAAGTGTACTGAAATGTATCCTTCAACAATTGGAAACAATGACCGATAGTATATTGCAGATTGATCAACGATTGACGGCGTTGGAGGATCAATTTAAACGAATGTCGGTTTTGTGATATCCACCACCACAACAACTTTGTGTATATAATTTTATTTGATTGATTGATCTTTTTTGATATTCTATATTCTATATTCAAACCTACATTCACAAGAATCTTTTTTGAATAATATTGACTAATTTATTTTTCATACGTATCTTGAATCTATGATACCATTTCATCAAATGAATACGTTCATGAATTTTTTCTGATAATGATTTTTGATCATATTCCTTCAAAATCCCGGGCAGTTGTTCCGTCCAATTGGTCAAATAGATGAACGGTGCCTGGAATTTTCGGAACAATCGCAAAACATCATGTTGATCACAATGTGGTTGCCGCAGGTGTAAATGTTGCCGGTTCTCCTCGATCACCGGTATGGAACCATATTCAACTGCTTCCAATATTCGATAACATTCATGGTTCATACCTAACGGGCTTAGGGTTAGATCGGATGAACGCAATGCTTCAACATATCGATTCATGGAATCGTCATCCTCATTCGGTGACCACCTGGAACGAGTTTTGACCAAGCATCTTTCTCTCAAATGTTTCATACCATTTGCATCATCATTACCAACATTGTTGATAAATAATTTTTCAAGCTCTTTACGGCTGGAATTGGGATAAACGGTGGCAATAAAATTACAAAGATATGGCCGCGATAAGTTGATCAGGCTCGTCTGTTCGGTGATCGAAGATGGTGGGAAATTACGATATGTGGCAATGCCTAGTGGCCATTGAAAAATCAACTGGTTGTCCACTTGAATCCAATCATAGATGATAAATAGAAAACGAAGCCTCTCGTAGAGGTCAAGATATTTTTGCTTGAACCATTGGTTATTGCATTTTTCATCGCCCAAAGCTATTATTCCAACATTTTTAATGGTTTTGGTGCGATTATCATCATGATGATCAGCTGTTTGCAAGCGATCAACAACAACATCCAACCATTTCAGTGAGAATTTTATCTTCTCCAAACTTCTCCAATTCAAAATCAATATGATGTTTTCAACATTGAACTGAGCCAAACTTTGCGGTTTCAGCGAGGGGCCGCTACGAAAATGGAATCGGACCTTACCGAATGATTTGGAACCTTCGATGTAAAGATTATCGGGCAATATTTTCGGCTCGGTTCTGGCTTGAAGAATATTCTCCCATAAATATTGTCCGATGGCGGATTTGCTCCAAATTTCCACCGACCATGTTTTATCATTGTTATCATTAGTGGTCATCAAGGAGTCGAAATTTTCATCGATATTTGACTGAAGAAGAGAAGAAGAAGGTTGGCCAGTATCATTCGAGGCCGACCAATAAATCATGGCCAACACATGGATGATGGTCAAAATGAAGATGGTTTTCCATGCCAAAGTTAGGCGAGTTGGAAACAAGACAAACGTATCCACCACAACATTCATATGACAGATGGTCGATTCTTGGCTGCCGTTGTTGTTGTTGATGTTATTGACTTGGCAACAATTTAAAAACTTTTTTGTTTACAAAACTTCAAAGTTGGCAGTCAATCATGATTGAAATTCAGTGTTCACCGAATCATCCCAATCATTCAGATGTTTAACATATTCAACACAAGGAATTTTTATAAACACACATTTTTGGAAAAAAAATTTCGTTTTGAAATTTGTTCAAAAAAATTCAGAAAATTTCGAACGTGTGTCACAAGCATAACAAACAAAAAAAACGTTCGATTTTCATGCCTGAAAACATGCGCATGATGGGATCGCCACCAGATGGCGCTAGAAGCTTTCTGAGTGGCCATGGCTTTTGTGTGTGTGGTGTGCACACGGTTTCGTTTGCGCCTTGAAAACGGCCAACACTGTGTGTTTCTTCAATTGAATGGAAGTTAACTTGAAGAAACAACAATCATTACAAACAAACAAACAAACCAAATCAACTTGGTTGGTCTTCGAATATAATGTGTCTGTGTGTGTCCAATCGAGAATCCCCATGTGTGCAACCACGGACAACAACTAATATTGTTGAAATATAAATCAAATCAAAACCAACCAGTAGCAAACAACAGCAAATCTTTGCTTTGCCATCATGTTGTGTGTTTGTGATCAATGGTGATACTTTGATGATTATCATCATTAACAACGACAGCATCCACCACCGATCCAAGTAGAATCAAGTAAGTGTGTATTATTCTACCGTCCAAGAATCCAGTTGATTTTGGAATTCAAAATCAAAACAAAATACAAGCCCTCCCAAGACCAGGAGGCAATCTGGCGATTGTGTGTGCATGCATGCAACTCGTTTTTTAATCTTGGAGCCGTTTGCTAGCCGTTCGAAAACAAAAACGACAAAAAAAAGTGTGAATTTGATTTGATTTTACAGAAAAACAAAAACATAACAAAACACGCAATTGATGATGATGATGATTCTCACATCCGCGATTTCCATCCAAAATTGTCGTCAATTTTTGTATTGACATGTTGTTTCTATTTGTTGTTGTTGTGTCGTGTAGTGTAGTTTTTAGCAGTAGTTTCTTATATTTCCTCTTTAAATTGAAATTTTGAAAATAACGGCGCGCAATTTACATTGACAGATATCTGCAAAAACATCGACAACAACAACAACAACAAATCGTAAAACAAGTAGCGATACATTTCCATTGTTATCATTCGATTCTGTGCTCTTAGAATCAATTTGGTCCAACAATCTTTTGGTCCGGATTCAACGGCAGAATCGTCATACTCTGCCCAGTCCAAAAAATATTGGTTTTCGTTTCTGGCTTGGGTTGGGCTTGATTTTCGGATTCCCAGTGAGCGAGTAGAGATTTCACTGGTTCCATTATATATGTATCCTTTTTTGGGTGTGTGTATTCCTGCACTGTTTTGGAACACACACAAACATCAAAATTGAAATCAAAGAGAGTGTGTGCTGAGCTTCCGATGGTGGCTATATACAACAACAGCTACGGCTTCTGCTGCTGCTGTTGCCGTATCGTCGTGAATGTCTCATGTATATGTGTGTGTGATGAAATTTGATGTGTTTCCATAGAAAAAAGTATATTGATGATGATGATGATGAATTCTAATTCGCTGACACCAAAACACATACACATACAACCATTTTTGTTTGTTTCTGGTAATTGGTATTGGTATGTCGATGTGGTGTTAATGTGTCGATGATCCGTTTTAACAAAAAAAACAAGAACAAGCCTTGAAAACAAAAGCTTGAATTTTTCGTTTTGAAATTTCTATTGTTTTAATAATAATAATAATCACAAAATTACTAAATTGCAATTTGATTTGTCTTGTGTTGCCAATAGATTCCCAATAGAAGAAGGAAAAGCTTCTAACAACAACGAGAAGAACAAGAACGACAACAACGTAAAATTGGTGTTATTTTGCCCCGGAATTATCATCATCAATTGTTTTCCTCACATCGCGTTGGTGTGCTGCGTTTCCTTTTTTTGTTTTGTTGTTGTTGACTATTGTTGTTGTTGGCCGTTATTTCATAATTATCAATCAATACCAAATATCATGACACTAATCGATGGTGTTTGAGAATTGAGGATCCATCATCATCATCATTATTGTCAACATTAATTAAATCCTTGAAAATCCTACGCAAAAAAAAATATCCAAAACATCCAACAATGTAGGTTCTCCCCGGTGACAATAGCGACATTTTGATATATTTAATTGATAAAACAAAACTACAAATCGACGGTAAGGTTTGTGTTTGTTTGTTTGTTGCTTTAAAAAAAATCGAACGATTTTTAATGATTTTTTTTTGGTTGGTTGGATTTGATAGGGCCAAATCGAAGAAGAAAAAAGAAAACCAAAAAATTCTTGATCAAGTTTGATCATCAAGTTCATCCATACAACAACACAGTTCAAACTAGTCTACCGTTTTCAAGAATATCAGCCAGAAAACTCGAAGAAAAATAAAAAACAAACCCCGAAAACCACCAACAATCATGTCCAATCATACGCCGACCACCAAACCGATGAAGGTGAAAACCAAACGGTTCAAGCCGAAACATCAAAAAGCCAAACTGTTCAGGGCTTCGGAACCATTGTTTTCGGTGTTTATGTGGGGCATTAATTTTACCATAAATGAATTGACACATGTCAACACACCGGTGATGTTGATGTTGGAAGATTTTAAAGCATACACAAAGGTGAAAATTGATAATCATTTTTTCAACAAAGAAAATATGCCCTCACATTTCAAGGTGAAAGAATATTGTCCATTGGTGTTCCAGAATCTACGTGAACGTTTCCATATTGATGATATTGATTATATGAATTCATTGACCAAACATCAACCACGTGAACATTTGGTTTCGGGAAAGACCAGTAGTAAATTTTATGAATCATATGATCGATTGTTTTTGTTGAAAATTTTGACCAGTGATGAAGTGGAATCGATGCATCATTTGCTAAAAGAATATCATCCATATATTGTTGAACGTCATGGGAAAACATTGTTACCACAATATTTGGGAATGTATCGGATCACGGTGGAAGGTACTGAAACATATATTTGTGTGATGAGAAATATTTGCTCATCACCGATCACCATACATCGTAAATATGATCTCAAAGGTTCAACGGTGGATCGTGAAGCAAGCGAAAAGGATAAAGGTCTTGATGTGCCAATTTATAAGGATAATGATTTCATACGTGATGGTGTTAGGATATATGCCGATGAAGAATGGAAGAAAAAATTCTTTGAAATGTTGGAAGCTGACACAACGTTTTTGATGAAAAAGAACATTATGGATTATTCGCTATGTGTGGCGGTGCATGATTGTGCTCGTGCCGAACAGGAAGCATTGCAAGCACATGCTGAAGGTATAACATCACAATTCAGCGCCGAAGATGAAGAAGCGGATACCAGCGGAGATAATAATGAACAACCAAATTCGATGCTTTCACCACCGGATTCACCGGAATCACAACCAAAACTATCGGATCCGGATAATGTTTATTCAAGCGAGAATGCCATTGATCCCAATAGAGATTATTATGCCGTTCTGTCCACTAAAGGTAAGAGTGAGTGGTCAAAGTTGAGAACCATAATTTTACCAATTTCCGTTCCATTCCCAACCTTTAGAATCACCAAGACGTGAAATCTATTTCATTGGTATTGTGGACATATTGACCCAATTCGGTATACGTAAACGGACGGCGTTGGCAGCCAAAACCGTCAAACATGGTACTACGGCGGAGATATCCACCGTACATCCGGAACAATATGCCAAACGTTTTTGCGAGTTCATAACTAAAGCGATTCAATAATTATAATAATAATACGTGTTTTGTTGTTCAAACAATCTTGTTTTTATGATTCACATACACGCCCACCCACATCCACACCCACAAATCAATGCAACCAACCAACAAACAAACCCCAGTCATTTCTTTTGGAATTCTACGAAAAAACAAACAAACAAACAAATCATTTATCATTTTCATAACAGTATATCATCATCATCATCAATTGATATTGAATCGCGGCCGGACACACCCACCAACACACCCCAAGCTTCCCACTTGATCCTGGATCTTCTGTACAAAATGTACTGTCAAAACATATGACATATATAATTATGTGCGAATGTATATGGCCCAATCATATTTACAAAGAGAAAATATTGCTGATCAAATATCCCTCCAGTTTTCCGTGTGCGTGTGTGTGTGTGTGTGCATGATTTTTAGCGAAGAAAAATAAAATTTTGTTTTTTTTGTGAGAAAATATAAATAATAAAACCTTGAACAAAACAAAACAAAAACTCAACAACAATTTTAATGCAACAATGGTGCCGAAGATAGGTGCAGAAGGAACGAAGAAGGCAGGCGCAGGCTTGACAAAGCGTTGGTTAAAGATTTGGTGCAATCCAATTGATAACTTTCATGGCAACTTCATAGCCAAAGAAACAGGCAGCGTTGGCCGGGAATGCGCGCAAAAATACGGCCATTGCCCCTTTGTAGAAACCACCGATACCTTCGTGGTAGAGGATTTCCCGGAATACATCACGCATTCCATTCGGGTATGCATGGGCCGGTGATGTTTGCAGTTTTGATTTGATCACATCGGGTGGTAGGGCGAAAATCCAGAATACGATTCCGGATGTACCGCCGGCCAACAGTGTTCGTGCAACACCTAGATCATTACTAGCCGCTGCTGCACCATCATTTGATTTGGGCGTTAGTTTTTTCTTGATCGTTTCGTATGTGACAAAGTAGGCACCACCAGCAGGCACATCACGCCATAAGGTGGCAAACGTTCCACGATATAGTGAACGTAGACCACCATCTTGGTACAGTTTCAGGGCACAATCGATCGGACCTTTGAATTTGGGCGCTTGTGTTTTGCCACTGCTGGCTTGAATTTGCAGTAAACATTTAATCCGCTCACCAGGTGTGGTCAACAGATTGGTGAACACTGATGAAAGCATGCCGGCATTGAATATCTGCAGCGCTGAATAACTACCATCCTCACCTGATGGTGTTTGCAATTTCTTGCCCAAACTATAACCGAAAAATGCCACCGAATACAATGGAGTGACACCGATCAATGGTGTGGCCATGCCTTTATAGAATCCTTTGATGCCTTCTTGGGCGAATATCTTCCTCAAACAATCAAACGTACCTGAATAATGTGGAATGTTCGGCCCGTTGGCCATGGCAGTGTTGATGGTGGTCATGGTTTGTAAACGAACCTTTACGGTGTCCAATGGATGTCCGGCGGCCACCAAACATATGCCACCGAATCCACCGGCGAAGAAATTTTTAATCGTTGATATTTGCTGTCCATGTTGTTGGGACATGGTTATCGGCAAAGAAAAATTATTATGGAAAATTGGTTGATTAACGTTGATTCGTTCATTCACAATCAATCACTTATGATAGTGATGATTCATTTTGATTAAGATTAAGCCATCAAATTGATTCTTCAGAAAAAATGGTGAAAAACTAAATTTGAAGTACAAAAATAAACTTTTGTTGATGAATGTTGATTCCAGTCAGAAAACCATGGTGAAATCTGCAGAAATCGTTCGAAAACTATTTCCACTCGAATAGTTTCCACATGTCTGACATTCATGCATGCATCGCCCGACTCATGTGTTTGATTATTTTGAAAACATCGAAAAGTTTTTAGTTTTCAAAATTTCTAAATTTCAAAATACTGAAACATTAAAATCTCGTTTTGGACCAAAATGGATTTAAAACTGAACGTCTTTTCCGGATCATTTCAACTGCCGTCCATTCATCAAGAAAGTTTGATAGCATTGACTTATTGTAAGATGGCCGGTATTGATGTTCATGTTGATTTCAGAGATGATTTTTATTTCTCTCAATTGCCCGCCCTACTCGATAACAACACCGTGAAGGCGTCGGGTGAAGACGACATTATTGAATACTTAGAAAGTGTACATTACGATACAGAGTTCGTAAAATTATCCAATAAGAATAAATTTGAGACTAAATGTTATAAGGTTTATTTAGAACAAAAACTAAAACCATGTTTGCTTTATTTATTCTGGTACGACGAAGACAACTACAACGAAAATATTGGCTATTGGTTTGCCAAAAAATCACCATTTCCCACAAATTTTCTAGTGCCAAGATCATTGCGAAAAGAAGCCATCACAAAGGTAGAGCAAAATTTTTCCCAGAAAATCTGGGAAGATGATGATAAAGTGAAAAAGATTGAGAAAAAAGTCATAACCGATGCTATTGAATGTTTGAAGATAATCTCCAAACGATTGGAAACGAAGAAATTCCTTTTCGATGATGATAAACCAACCACCGTCGATGCATACTTGTTCAGCTATTTGGCTTTGTTGTATAAACTACCGGTGAAAAAAGAAATCATCAAAGGCCATATACGATCCACGCCCAATCTGCAACAATACGTGGATAGGATATTGAAAGAATATTTCGCCAAATTTCTACTGGAGGAACCGGAAGTTAATGTCCAAACAGATCCAGCAAAACTTAGCTGGAAAGATTTGATATTTTCCGGTTGTGTTGCTGCGATCCTAATGATTTATTTTGCCGCTTCCAACGGTATCATATTCACCAATTACTCAGAACCTGAAGATGAGGACGAAGACGAGGATGAAGCTGAAGAAGAAGAAGAAGAGGATGAAGAGGAAGATGAAGATGAAGACGAAGACGAAAACCAACAACAAGAAGGGAACAAGAACAATGAAAACAATGAAGAATGATTATTTGATTGGAAAATCATTTAATTTTTATTTTTTTCAAAATTTATAAAAAAAATTGTTGTGATAATTAAAAGAATGAAAATTAGCCTAAATACTTTGGAGAAGAACAAATATTAGCTCATTTCGGTTTATTTTGTTTGTGTGTGTGTGTGTGTGTGCATTATATAATAATAATTATAATAATAATAATGATTGATATAAGCGATCGGTATAAATTATAAGACGCGTGGAGGCGCGTAAAAATTCTCAACGTTCCAACGGTTTGGTGGTTTGGCCACGAAGAATCTTTGCCCAACCAATCAATCGCCAATGGCGATCCACACGACGACTCAAGGCAATCTTCTCGCCGATCTCTATACAAACCGGCGTGTACAATTGTATTTTGGCCATCTCGCCACGAATGGCAATCACCTTGCCACCGGTTGATAGCGAACCAATGTTCAACATCAACACTTCGTTTTTGGCCAATTTTTGAACTTTGGCGCCCTTTTTATCACCTTCGGTACGGACACCGAGCAATCGCCGCAGTAGATAGCAATTGATTTCGATCTCAACATAAATATCCGGCAATGTACCAACAGCACCGAGAACATGGCCAACCATACGATCACCACGGGTCAACATTGGATCGATTTTGGTACCAACACCAATCAATCCACCCGGTACAGCGTATTGTAGATCATTTTGATCGGCATATAACGAGACAATTTTCGATCGAATCGGATAACATATTATCGTATTGTTGGCTCCTTTATCAATGATTCCGGGACGAACCTCGATCTCCATACCGACGGTTAGAACACCTTTGAGAATCGATCCACCAGCTACGCCACCTTTGATGTCTTCAACTTCGCTACCCGGTTTGTTCACATCGAACGAACGGATTATGATCAAACGTGGTGGTGAAATGAAATCACGTTCTGGTATAGGAATTTTTTTCACAATATACTCACAAAGCACATGAATATTATACTTGAGCTGAGCACTGATCGGTATGATCGGGCAACCTTCGGCCACTGTACCCTGGATGAATTTTCTGATTTCATCCTCTTGTGCTTTGGCTTGTGCTTCTTTGACCAAATCAATTTTATTCTGCAATATGATCAAATGTTTCAGACGCATTATCTCCACTGCAGCCAAGTGTTCGGAGGTTTGCGGCTGTGGACAAGATTCATTAGCGGCAATCAGTACCAATGCTGCATCCATAACAGCGGCACCGTTCAACATGGTGGCCATCAAAATGTCGTGACCAGGACAATCCACGAACGAAACATGTCTCAATAGTCGATATTTACCATTACAATCGGCTCGTTCACATTTGAATTCATCTTCTTTATTGCTGGAAGCCGATATATAACATTCTGGCCGTGGACAATTGTCACATTTGAATATTTTTGCATTGGCATAGCCCAACTTAATGGTAATGTTTCTTTCTAATTCATTTTTAAAACGTACAGTTTGCACACCAGAAATAGCTTTGACCACCGTCGATTTACCATGAGCCACATGTCCAATGGTACCAATGTTGATGGTTGCCTGACGTGATATAACTTCCGGCGTTAATGGTGTTAATTTGGTTACATCTAAATTTTTCAAATCTTGAACTTTCAGATGCGAAGACATGTTGGTGACCGGTGTTTTGCCAAAAAAAAATTACACCGCAAATATTGTTGGAAATATTTTTTTAAAAAAATGCAATTTTTAACACGTGGACACCGAAAAAAAAGAGCTCATTGATTTTTTTTTTCGTTGGACAAGAACAAGAGAAAGCCACACCGAAACCTGATGTAATAATAATGTTATTGGAATAACTTTCATTCTATAAACACACTTGATCAATGATGTTTGGATACTATCGATGTTGGACTATCGATAGTGCCAAATATGGAAGAAAATTTCAAAATAAAAATAATTTTTGCGTAAAACCAAAATGAAATCGAAATAGAAAAAGTTTTGTGTGTTTAATTATTTGGATAATTGAATGTTTCCTGATTATCTTCGATTATGTCCCTGGCCAATATGACATCGTTTCGATTGCTAAACTCATGATGTTGGATACTGATCAAGCATTTTTTCAATTCAAACACTTTCAATGGTTCCTCTGCATATTGAGTATTGCGTAGAATATTTCTGGTCAACTCCAGGTAATTGCTGATACGCTATAACAATCAAACAATAAAGAAAACAACAAATTCATGAGCATGAACATGAATAAATGAGCATCAACTTACATAATCTCCAACCGGCAGATTGTTCAATTGGCTTATGATAATATCAATGATGACACGAACATCATTATAATAGAATAATGATGAAACAACTTTATCGGCAAACATTTCGATCAAAAATTTTAGCACAGAATTCACGCAGCTAATATCTTCACGCTGTCCCGTTGCATTTTGATCATCATTGGTTGATTGTCTGGAAAAATTACAAGTGGTCAATATGATGTCTTCTTCCCAATTCAGGTATGAAATAAGGTTTTCGGTAAAATGACTGGCGTTTGTCCTCTTTTTCAGCGCTTTAAATATGACATTTTCATTGATATCGGTGATGTGCAGGTTGAACGATAAAATGGGCGAGATTATATTCTCACATTGTATGTCACAATCGATGGCCTGTCCGTTGATATCGAATCCTTCGCACAAGTCGAAAAGATGACCGAAAAATTGTTCATTTATGTGTTCATAAATGTTGATCGGTGGCCGATGTCCAGAACTAAACACCAAAGTGAACAGAATCGAAGCCTTACACCATCTTTCATTATCTTGCACATGATTCTTCAGTTCCAACACCAATTCTCCGGGCAGCACCGTGGTCAGATAGAAATCCGGTGTTACGCGTTGGTATAATCGGATCAAATTGATGAAAATGTCCATCAATTTGATGCGCAAAGAACTTCGGGTCTCCATTTGGAAATATGCTATCAATGAGTGAATATTTTCGTAATTTTGTGCACATATTTCATTCTCCAGGTATTTTTGTTCAGTATTGATCAGTAAATTTTTCAATTCATCCAAATAGCCATGGATTATGTCTTCGTCTTGATAAACCGGCCAATTTCTTTGTTGTTGATCATTCTTACAGTGCCATAAACGTTTGAAAATGCACTTCAATTTGGATGAATAAACATTTTCGCTGTTCACCTTTTCCGAAACATATTTTTCCATTATTTCCAAAATTTCCAGACAATCTTTGCTCCATGATTCAACATTTTCCGACAAGGTTTTTATCACAGAATTGGCCACAACAATGGCTTTCGTTTCGCTTAGGTTGGCGTCTAATTTAACATTTTCAATCAGATTCGAGATTAATCTTTCAGATATCTCATCCGATTCCACCGATTTCAAAGCTCGATTACAATTGCAACATTTTCTTTCGCCATTTTCTTGACCATCAAAATCATCATCATCATCTTTATTCTCCTCGTGGATCACCGATAATTCGCTGATTAATTTATTGGAACTTTGTTCTTCTTTCACCAATGATTGAGTTATTTCACATCTCATCTGGGCTAGTTTTCTGTAAAAATTAAATTAAAATCAAAAATTAAAAAACCGAGAAAATATTTTCAAAAAAAAATTAATTACATTTGTGCATGTTTCAATTGTCGGTCGGTAAGGATTTTATTTTGTTCATTATTTTTCGCATCTAATTTGGAAGCAATCGAATCGATAAATTGAAGCAATTCTTGAGAATTTAAATTCTTCAAAGCGCCAAACACATCATACATAGGGAAAAGATGTATTAAATGAGAGAGAGAATAAAGAAGAAAAAACACAAGCAAGTGAGCATTATGTTAGATAAAGATTTTCGTAGATTAGTGAAGAGCAATTAAATGAAAAAGGAAACCTGAAGCAATTTTCAAACCAAAACAAAAAACGAAATACCTCCTCTTTTTTCACATAAGAATTTGGAACATAACCAATCTGTCCTTGTTGATTGATCACATAATGCCAATCGCTACCATCCGGATCTTTGATCATCAAAAATCGTTCATTAGCATTGAATGTTAATATTTTCGGATCTTTATTCTCCGCATATTCAAACATTGATTTCAAAATGAATATTTGTGGCAATGTAGATTTTTCCGGATTTTGCGGATCCATCATCGGTTTCATTTAGAATGATTTATGATTTTTGACTAGAATCTTCAATTTCAAAATTATGATTAGATCGGTGATAATCTCATTTCGTCATCTCATCTCATCTCATTATCCCTGGGTGAGGTCGGTGGTAAGGATTTGATCCAGAATGTGTCCAGAAAAAAACAAAACACAAATCAAACGGTAAATAAGATGAACGCCCAAAAAAAATTGTGATACGTACTTTATGAATCGGTCGTCGTGAAAACGGTCACATTTTTTTGGCTTGCTTGACGCGCTTTGTTTTGCCCAAACACAAACAGCCTAGCAAAACATCACACATTGTTTTGTTGTGCTCTTATGATTCAACAATTCAACGACAAGATTTCAACATTTTTGTTTCTAATTCTTACCAGAAAACAACAACAACAACAAACACATGGGTGAAACTATCGATCCACCAAAAGATCTAAACGATCTGATTGATGAATCCAAAAGCAGTGTTTATTTGGACATCATGGATCAAGATCAAAATATTGAAATATTTGAACAACTGGAACAATCGGATCCGATCAATCAATCTTTGAACATTTCCAAACATTTCATAGCATTGTTAGAAGATTATCGTTACGTATTGAATTGTTTCATGGAAACCTGTAATTGTCATACGCATTTTGATCATCAATTTTTTGTCAAAAAAATGGAAGAACGTTACGCAAAACTAGCTAATTTGGTTTCGTCCAATCCGAATGTGGCCGATTTATTGCAAGATAATTCGAATGAAACATTCGAACAATTTATGGAAAAATTTTCACCTAACCGAAAAAATCACGATGGTGATAATAAATTCATCAAACGGGTTCGAATTTGTGAACGTCCCAAAAAACCAGCTCCTGTATTTTCGTATGATGATGAAATGCCCATGGATGAAAATGTTGACTTTTTGGATCTGCCAGAATTTGATCTATCAATCAAGGGCACCAAAATTGCATACAAATGTATCTATCCAAAATGTAGTTTCATCAGCTTCAACCAAGATGATCTTTCGGATCATATTAAAAATCATGGATCGTTCCTATTCAGAAAAAGTGATCTGGACAAACGCGATGTTGTGTATATTTGTGATCAATGTGGAAAAGAATTTGCCGGACAAAAATGGCTCAACAATCATGTGGAAAATGTCCATACATATGCTAAAAAATATGAATGTGACTATGTTGGATGTACGTATCAATCAAAGTTTCGATGCGTTATCGAAGATCATAAACGAAGACATTGCAAAACCAAAGAATTCAAATGTATTTGGGAAGGTTGCGAATCGGAATTTGTCACCAAACGAGATATGATTGCACATGTCAATTTTTATCATAAAGGTATCCGTAACTATGCTTGTAGTTGGCCCAATTGTGAGGCAACATTCAAGGATAGTAATCGTCTTAAACATCATCTTTATACGCATACTGGTGAACGTCCGTATAAATGTGACCATCCTGGTTGCGATGCAAGCTTCAAACAAACACCACATCTTCATAAACATAAACGAGTCCATAGAACAATGGAAGAAGCTGGTGATGAAGCGGACATGGAATCCATGTTCAAATGCCGTTACTACGAATGTAGCGATAATAAATTTCTGACCGAAGATGATTTTGCCCAACATATGAAATTGGTGCACAACGAAGATGATGGATATGTTGGTGATCGGCAAGGATTTGGTTATCGTTGTGTTGCACAGAATTGTGATCATTTATTCACCAACCGAGATGATCTTGATAAACATTTGATTGAAAAACATTCGATTCGAATCAAAACAGAAGATTCATGAATTTATGAACACATCAAACATTTACTGCAAATAATCTCATTTGATTTGATTCTGGTATTTCATTCACATACAACCATTCATTCATCGAAATTGTTGTAACATTGTTAATTATGGAGAGAAAGAAAAAAAATAACAATAATATCACACTGAAGATTTGGAACAAAATTGAATCTTTGAAACCAAAATTATCAACAAACCACATCGTTAATCATGGTTTTTGTTGTTGCTGCTGTTGATTGATCAGCAGCTGTTTCGAAAGACGATCAATCTCCATGGCCAAGGTATTGAGGTTTTCCTTTTGAAAACAAAAACAAAAACGATGAAAATTCTGAAAATCAATGTCAAAAATTAAGAAAAAAATCAATCACCTTCAAGGTCATATTTTTGAGGAGCGTATCCTCCAAAATGGCATTCAATTTATTATTGATTTCTAATGATCGTTCCAAAGTCATGGTATCATCGTTGGATGAAGAATTGTACAATGATGACATGATACCTCCCCCACGTTTTGATAGATATGCCTATCATCGACAATCAACAATTAGATGATAATCAACATAAACAATTTGTTTTGGTGGTTTTCGCTTACCTTATTCTTGTCCATGGTTTCGGTGGCCAATGCTCCAGTTTCCTCTTTCAAGATGTAATATTGTAAAAGTTTGGACTTTTTTCTCACCTCTTCCACTAATTGCCCGTTATGTTCTTCGAGGAAATCATTCTTTTCATTACGTTTGATCAATTGTCTTTGAAGTCGTAATATTCTTTCAATCAACGTATTCTTATCGATATCATTCAACGATGTCAATTCATTGGAAGATGATGTTGATGACGGTGGAGTGGTGGTTGATGATGATTGTGATGATTTTACGATCGAATCAAATATATTCGTCATGGATGTGGTGGTTGATTGATCACTGTTATTGCTCGACGTATCGTGATTCAGGATTGAAGGTGGTCTACCACCATTATCATTGTGGTTGAAATGTTGTAGATGATCATTATTCACATAATTATTATGATTGGTTAAGCTCAATTCGTTTTGGTGTTTTTTGACCATATTGGTTGAGGCGATTGTTTCCATTTCGGTCAATGAAGTCGAAGAATTGGTACGAGATGATAGCGAAGAATTGGTCTCATTCACCATCATCTTCTTTTGCTGATGTTGTTGTTGTTGCTGCTGCTGTGGAGACTTGGTCGATTCCTGAGTTTGTTTCGAATTCTGTTGTTGTTGTTGTTGGCTCCTCTTCAACGCTTGAATTTCTTTATTGAATTCTTTCAAATTCAAGATATGTTTACGTTTCATAATGTTTATATCGTTTTCCAATTCACCGATTCTCTTGCGCATTTGTTCTGATTCTGAATCTTTCTGCAGTAGTTGTTGTTTCAGATTTTCAATTTCAGCTTCTTTACCATCCTTCAAAGAATTCAGCGCTTGTTGGACATCATTCTTTTCCATGGTCAAAACATTCAACTCGCTACGATATTTATCACATTCTGCTTCCACAGATTTCAGCCGCTCATTCAACGTATTGTGTTCGGATTGTAATGATACCAATTTGGCGGTTAATCTTTCCGTATATTCCAACAATTCGCTTTCCTTATGTTTGCTGGATTGTTGATCGACCAACATTTCACGATTTATATCACTGACCCGATCGAATTTCTCTTTCAGATCATTGATCACATCCTGCCGGTTGATCAGTTCGGATTTTAATGTTTCAATCAAATCCAATTTGTTCAAATAATTTTGAAACTGTTGTTTGGCTTTGGTCAATTGAGATTCCAGATCTTTGATTTGTTGCCGATATTTTTCACATTCACTCTCAAGATGTTCAACTTTTTTGTTTAATTTTTCGTTGGATCGTAAACAGCTCAGATATAGATTGATCCATTTATTCGATTGATCATCATTGGTGGTGGTGGGTTCATCCGAAAGCTCTTGAGTTTTGCTGGTATCATCATCATTATCATCATGGTCGTCATCGGTTTTGATGGAATTCAATTTTTCAATTGCCGATTCAATTTCTTCCAGCTTTTTCTTGCAATTCTCATAACGACCGCTCAGATCATTGAACGATAATTGCAATTGTTGATGGCCAACATCAACTTGTTCCAATTTATTCTTCAAAATTTTATTCTGATTTCGTAGAGAAGCTGATTCCAGAATTTGCCTCTCTAAATTGGTCAACAATTGCTTCTTATCTCGAGTTAATTCTTTGGTTTTGGTGAGCATGAGATCTTTTTCTTTGAGTAATTCTTTATATTTTTTATCAACATCTTCGAAATGCTTTTTCAAATTTAGGACATCCTTTTCTGAAGTGGCATATTTGATCACCATCGACTGTAGTTCAAGTCGGATGTTTTCCACCTGTTTTCCCGAATGTTCAGCTTTGGTTTTGAAATTGGCACACGATTTTTCCACATCTTTCAAACGATTCGATAGATTTTGGTTTTCTTGTTTCAAAGTATGATTTTCCAGATTCAATTTTTCCACTTTTTCCAAAATCAATTCATGCGGATTGATTGCTTCTTGCTGCTGCTGCTGTTGCTGATTCTTGTGGTGTTCATCTTCAACGGTCGATTTGGTTATTTCACTTGGTGATTCCGATGAAATGATCGTTTCCTCCCGGCAACATTCATCATCATGATCATCGGTTGTTGCAGGAACCGTTGGTTGAGGTTCGCTCATCGTATGTTTTGAAGATTCAAAGACCGAAATTCATAAACAGAAACCTAAACCACCAACCAATCAACAACAACAACACAACAAATAGCCATTGCAGACGTAAACCGCGATTATATCTTAATAAGAAAAAGAGAACCGCTCTATATATAACTGTGGAAATATATTACATGATGATGATAGAAATATCTCTCCTGACGTTGAAACAAGCTTCTGCTTCAATAATAAAATGTCAATACGTCGTCTTGATGATGATGTAAACACAATATCCAAGAACTTCGGTTCGACGATCCTAGATGGCAGCACGAGTATGATCAAAAAAAAAAAATGAAAAAAGAACCACCAAAAGTAACAATGCTGATGATAATAATAGTAATGGTGATTGACTCCAAACACAATGCTACCTTTGAAAAACAAGGTTACCACGTCGATCGTCTTTTTCCCCTATTTCGCATTACTATGGCAAACGCGAACTGCTGTAAATGATGATGAATAATAGCCATTGTGATCAGATTACTGGCGGATGATAGTAAAATCGTCAGAACCTTGGAAAAAATTGTAGATTTTGAAAAATGTTGGATTTTGATTGTTTTTCGCATCGGAAATGCATGGTTGATGTTGATGGTGATGATCATAATAAGAATCATCAACGAGATCAACAACAACAATATGCAAGGATGGACCATAATCAGAATGCAATCATTAGCCAAACAGTTGTTGATGAAGATCCGCGTCGATCATTGTTGGCCACACGGGTGAAAATGTATGATTCTGGCGCTAATCCACCATTTTTTTCGGTGGAATTTTTCCCTCCACGTACGGAAAAAGTGGCAACATCTTTCTACAGAATGGTGGAGAAATTTTCGGATGGCCAACCATTTTTTACCGATATAACCTGGCAAGTGGCAGGCAATCCTGGCTCCATGCGTCCAACATCATCGTTGACAACTGCCGATTATTTATTGAATTATAGTTGTATGGATACAATGCTACATATTACTTGTATCGGCTTGAAAAAGGCCGATCTTCGCAGATATTTGGACAGAGCCAAACACTGTGGTATCACCAATATACTGGCATTAAGAGGTGATAAGAATGGTAAGTGTGTGCGTTGAAAGCATTGCCCACTTTTCGATCTTATCATCATTTGGGTGGATACCTTTTTCCCTGTTACAAGACAAGTGTATCAACAAGTGTATTAAGTTTAAGATCATCCCTCTCCCTCCTTCCTTCTTCGACGACTTGTTGCATTTTTTTTCGTTGTTGTTGCAAATGTTAATGATAATCTTAATGTTATTAATACCACACACACAAGATTGTGAGGATGGCGAGGACATTTGCGATTTCAAATATGCATGCGATTTGATCCAGTTCATCCGTGAAGAGTATGGGCGATATTTTACGATCGTGGTGGCCGGCTATCCCGTTCCTCATCCAGAAGCCAGAAGCTTGGAACATGATCTTCAATGTTTGAAGCATAAAGTGGACGCTGGAGCCGATTTTATCATAACACAAATGTTTTTCGAATGTGAAGAATATTTTCGATTTGTTCGACGTTGTCGCCAGATCGGCATCAATGTTCCGATCATTCCGGGCATATGTTCGATCAAAAGCTATGAATCTTTGATTAAATTATGCGAATTGTCTAAATTATCGTTGCCCGAACGATTACTGAAACGGTTGGAACCGATCAAGGATAATTTGGAGGCCATACGGTTATTCGGTGTGGATTACCTAACCGAATTGTGTAGGAACCTGATGAAATCCCGCTTATCACCGGGGTTGCATTTTTACACACTGAACGATGATACCATAATCCGGGTGATCAAAAATCTAGGATTATGGAAAAAATTGGATTTGATTCGAATTATGGCGCCACAATTGCCACCATGGAAAAGAGCCAGAATTAATCCGCGACGAACCGAGGAATCTGTGCGTCCAGTACATTGGGCAAACAGGCCAAAATCCTATATTTATCGTACGAAACATTGGCAAGAATTTCCCACCACACAATGGTCGTTTTGGCGCCATTCCAAAAATCTCAAACCAAATTTATACAACAACGACAATGGTGATGATGATGATGGTAGATTTCCGGAATTTGTGGATGGACAAGTGATCAATTTGCACACCAGAAATTTCCTAACCAAATGCAATAGTTTGTCGGACCTGTATGAACTGTTCCATCAGTATTATGCACAATACTTTGATATTCTGGATAATAATAATGCTGCTGCAACTGGTGGTGATGATGATGATATTGGCAGACAATTGTTGCAATTGCCATGGTTTCCACGGCCAAACACCGGACTTATGGGACAAATATTCGCAAAATATGGCCAATTCATCGAGCAAGGATTGTTGATAGTGAACTATCTTCCCAGCATATTATCATATTCGCCCGCAGCAGGGGGATTCAACAAGTTGGGCGTTCAAGATTATCAAGTGGATGCGGATATGGATGTTATTTTTCATCAAAAGGAATATATCGAATTTTTCTTGGAAGCCAAACATCTGGACAAGATCATATCTTTACTAAAAGCTTTTGATGGTGAGATTAGTTTTAAATTTGGCATGGCTAATCAGCTATATGATGATGTTGGTGAAGAAGGAAAATCCCTGACAACCAATGTGATATCGTGGACATCACCATCAAGCGACAGTAAATATTTTTAATTATTGAATTTCCTGACTTTTGGAGTTCATTGCTTTTACTTTCATTTCTTTTTTCGCAGATCATCAATGCTCGAAGCCGATTTACATCAGCGATCAATGGACATTCGATTTATGGCGTCAAGAATCGTTTGGATTGTTTGATAAACTGATCGCAACTTCGATCAAAAATAATGATAATTTACCAAATCTACGGGAACAATTTCGTAGAAATTTTGTTCTGGTCTCCATGATCGACAATGGCCAACAAACAATGTCCACCACCGACCGGATGATTACATTCCAGAAGATATTTGATCAAATTTTTTTCTCAGAAACAAACAACAAACAAACAAACAAGATTGTATTGAATCAAGTCAAAATCAGTGCATGATTAACGAGCGATTCGGATAGATTCGGTTCGAATAATAAAAAATTTGAATTTTGAACACCACCACCACCACCACCGCCGACCAATGATCGACATTGATTTTGAAGTTTCCGGAACCATTGTCGGATGTATGATTGACAAACAATTTGGAATTCAGCAGGAATGCTAAACGAATACATTGGAAAATCCGGGAATCTAGATCCACCTGTAGGATCTAGGCATCTGTGCAATTTCACAGTGTAATTCACCAGGGTTCGATGTGAAAGACAATTTCCTAATTTTGGATTAGAATTACAATATACGATCGGATAGCCAAGCAATACGCCCGATAGAAAACTAAGATCAACAAGTTGTTGGTTCTTGGAATTTTCACCATCATCATCATTTTTGTGAATGTTTCCGTCGCTGTTGGCAAAATTCGGATGTTTCATCATCATCATCATCATAAACTTAGTCATATTCAAGCATAAACATCGTTCATTAACATTTTGAACTAGATAATCCTTGATGTGTAGGAGGAAATATTTTCGGTTATTCAAAAATACTAATATATCCTCCACTTCGTCTTCCTTGTTTTGTTGGTGGTCGTGTTTTTCTTCTGCTTTTATATCTTCTTCGTCTTCTTCTTGGTTGATAAGCCGGCGCTTCTGTTCTGTAACATGGCCACGGTTTGGCGGTATAATTTTGGGCTTATTCAGTGTAGCTGAAACATCAACCAGACAACCGAAACGAAGACGATGATGATGAGCAGTACCATCTTCACAATCATCATCATCATGATCATAATTTGGATCATAAAAAAGAATCATTCTGTCAAGCTCAACAAGCATTGAGCGTATGTTTTGGAGCATAAGAGTAATATTACCAAAAAATGTAATATTATTATTAATAACATCATCATCCTCGTCATCCTGATTCTCCACAATGAATTCAATGACACTTAATTCGGAGTTAGAAGAATCGCGGTCGATGTCTTCGAATCGGTGAACCAAGAAAACATCAGGAAGAGCTTCGGAAAATTCTTCATTTTCTATTTTTATCATTTCAAGCCAACTATGAATTTGGTGACAATTATTATTAGCTGCTACTGTTGTTGTTGTTGTAGTTGATGCACTCAAATCCCACATGTATGATGCTTTCAAACCCAGTTTTATGGTTAACATTTCAAACAATAATCTTTTCTTGTGTTTGGCCAACAATCTTTTAATTTTCTTGGTGCCGCTTCTGCTGCTGCCGTTGCCGTTCATGATTATCATTGTTTGTTACCATACGAATTATTATGCAACCCAAACTCCTCAGATCCTTATAAGAATATTCACACACACCCTAAAAAAACAAATTAAACTCCGGAATAGCATTGAGAAATCCGATTGGCCTACAAAAATGGACAAGAAAAATTGATGAAAATTTTTTTTTTTTGGCGACAAAACATTAACAAAACAAAACAAAACAAAACCACAACAACAATCATCATCATCAAGGTCTTCCTTCTAACCTGTTGTTGTTGTAGTCGTTGCCGATGTCGTCTAATATAAATATAGTTTTCCATGAAAAAGAGTTCAACAACAACAGCGGCAAAAAGTGAATGCTCCAAATTTGATTAGCTTGTTGTTGATGATTATTATTAATATTAATATTATTATTTTACGCCTTTTGCTTACCATCATCGATTCATTCATTCATTCGACTTCTTATTTAAGTTGTTGATTGCTCATTTAATGATTGTTGTTGGACTTCGACACGTCATCCCGCCAAAGACACCTGTGCACAATTGGATCAATGAAGACCAATGAAGATTGTTGTGCCCGCTTGTGATTATGTGTGGCCTTGTTAACGTCTTGTTCAAAGTAAACTAAATTTTTATTACAAAGTTAGACTTTTCATGATGATGATGATGATGGTCGTAGCAGTGATCTTCAACAACGACTATTCAAGTTGCCTTGGCCAATTACGCAATTTTTCACCGTCATTCGATGTTTTTTTTCTGCTGATTTTTTGATCTGTTTTGGTCGTTGGCGGCGGACACGTTCTCTATGAATGTAATGGTCATTAGCATTGAAAAAAGCGAAAGTTGTTGTTGTTGTTTGTTTGTTGATTTTTTTTTGTTAACCGTTTTTCCTTTCCATGTTGGGATCTCAAGTCCAAATTTGGTACGATCTCTTATTTGCGTCCCTCCAAAATTTATTTATTTATTTTTTCGTTTATTGGTGGTGAACATACACTCTCTCTTTTTCCATCAAGAAGAAAAATCTTTCGCAAGAAGAAAATTCAAAAATCCCGACAAAAAAAAGAGAGCGAAAATGTTTAGCTGCCAATAAAGTTTAATAATAATTTGTCAAAATAAGAAGAAAAATCAAAATTGTTCAAAAAAAATCATTCGAAACAAAATTTCTTTGCCTCACACACAGAAGTCTGTTGTTCTTGTTCTTATTCTCACCGCAATCATCATCATCATCGTGGAGCCTGACGACGACGACGACGGCGGCAGCGGCTGACTGACGGTTTTTGGGGAACAACCAAAATATTTTCATGTGAGATTCACATAATTACCATCGTTTGTGAGTGAAAGTGTGCGTTCTCATTTTTTTTTTGAAAATATTTCGGAAGTCATTCATTTTTATTTATTTATTCATGGTTTTCTCCAACTTCTCTTTTTCGACACCAACAACAAAAAATTTGGCTCTTTTTTCGTCTCGCGACCATGTTTCATCCCAGATGTTGAAGATCGTCGGATTCATCAGTGTCATCGACTGTTAATTACATTCATTGTTGGCCAATAGGCAACAACAACAACAACAACAAAAGATTGCTGCTTCTTGTTCAAACCTCCAGCTTGAAAAAAAACGCGCAAAAATCTTCCAAGTTTAACTTCGGGGAAAATACCTCGATCACCGATCAATTGCCGCTTGTGTTCCATCAACAACAACAACAAATGAAATGTATCATCATCATCATCCACTAGTGATTCGATAAGCAACGAGTTTTCAACGAGTTGTGGTGATTCGTCTGTTATCATTCTCATCATCATAATTGAAATTCGAAACCACATTAAAAAAATATCATGGATTCCGTAAATGGATTTCATATCTTTGGCAACATTATTCAACCAAAAGTAAGTTTTAAATTTTGATTTTTGAATTTTGAATTTTCAAAACCATCCGAATTTTCAGCCTGAAGAAAATTACAAAAGAGATCGGAAAAAACCTCGTACGGCCAGTTTGAATCGATTCTCCGAACGTAACAACAACAATGATGATGATGGAGATGATGAAGATTCAATCAGCCATATGATCATCAACAATAGTAATAATACGTTGATGGAATTTTTGAAGAATGTCATCACGACCGAATTCAAACAATATCGAGAGTTTAGCCATCATGATGATCTGGTCAAACGATTATGTGTTCGCCTTTACACTGCCTTACAGAATAATGAAGAGATTAAAAAGTCGGAGATGGTCATTGCACAAGAATTGCAAGATATGAAACATGAGATGGAACAATTTTCATCGATGATTGTCAATAAAAAATACCGACAAAGAGGTAAAAAAAATGAAAAGACAACGAAAACAACAGCGACAGCATCGTTGAACGGAAATGTTTCCAATTCTTCGTTCCAATTCAACCACGATGATGAATCTTCATTGGAATTGTGTCGAAAACAAATCCTAAGCCAAAGTAGTTTCCTAAGTCAAATTGATTATAATCATATCGATTTTATGGACAATGTGAATCCTAAATGTGATAAATCATCTCAAGATTGTAATAATCATAGACAATCATCATCATCATCTATGGCCGATCCCAATGTACAAATGTTGATTGAACAAATCAAAACATTGGAGAACAAGATCGAAAGTGAACGACAAAATTATTTGGAAGAAAATGAACGATTGAATTTGGTGATTGATGAGAAGCAAAAAATTGTCGATGAATTATTATCAGCAGCACAGGAGAAGCATCATCAGCGACAACAACAACAAACATCAACGACGAACAATAGGATCTGTGATTCAATGACCACCGCCACCACCAGCCCCATCAATAATCGTTTACAAGGGTAAGTTAGTGTGCGAGTTTGTCCATTTTAAATCCGCGAAAGCCCAGACAAAAAATTTCTTGATCCGCTTGAAGATGATTGTTGTTCCAAAAAAATCCATTGTTATATTGTTGTGGTCGGGTTATATTATCCATGTTGTTGTTGCCTTTTAGTTTATTTGATTGGCGTATTGAGGATAATTCCGGTTGTGAAATCCTTAATTCTGGCCATCATCATTGTGAAGTTTACCACAATCAACAACAACCATCGCCAATACAAGAAAGTGGCAACAGTTTGTAAGTTTTATGATGTTGGAGAAAATTTAGTTACATGCTTTCTCACACATCTTGGAATGTTGTTGTTGTTGTTGGGCTGTTGATTTTCTAATTGCTTTCGCCTGCAAATAATGGATAATAATTGGTTGATGCTTTTGAAAAACTGACCCATTTTGAATGACTTACTGACTAATTGATCGAATGTTAAGCGGAAACGGAAACGGTTTCTGTTTCAAACAAAAAATTAATGTTCGTTTTTCTTGATTTTAGGTACAATTTTCAGACCAACAATCGATTGTTGGTCGTCCTATCGGATCTGGTGAAAACATTTCTGGACACCGAAAACGATATACAAAACCAATTAGAATCATTAGGTTTGGAAAGGTCTAAAAGTTCACCATTGAACAGGACCAACAACAATAATGATGATTTGTTGGCGTTTCCATCGTTGGAAGAGGAACGTTTGTTGATGTC
Source organism: Amerodectes protonotaria (assembly GCA_025882695.1). Taxonomy (NCBI): domain Eukaryota; kingdom Metazoa; phylum Arthropoda; class Arachnida; order Sarcoptiformes; family Proctophyllodidae; genus Amerodectes; species Amerodectes protonotaria. The sequence continues at coordinate 71,933 of JAOZJS010000038.1, read as the reverse complement.
CACTACTGAGATCACAACGTTTGATCTATGCGAAGATGGGCCTGATTTGACCACACCATCGTCGTTGATGTTTCCTAATACCACAACAACAACAACCACCACCAGCAACAATACTTTGAGTGCTGCAGGTAATACTGTCGGTCCGTCGACATCGGTTTCCGGTAATGTAGCACAAAATGATGTTGAAGACGATGTTGTTCTGGGTGCCAGTCGTCGGTTACGTTTAGCAGTGGAAAGGGTGTTGAAAATCCTGGCGGATACATTGGATGACCGGAAAAATGATTATCAAGAATTGTTGAAACAAAAAGAGGATTTACGTTTGGAATTTCAAGAAGAATGCCAGCGAAGCGATCAGTTGACCAGGCAATTGATGGACAAGGAAAATTTGATCAGAAATTTGGAAACGAAATGTCAAGAATTCGCGGAGAAATTATTGGATTTTGACGAGATGAAAGATCAACAGGAGAAATTGAAGGAAAAGCTGGAAGAATTCGAGCGAGAACGTGATAGGTTTGTTACCGATCATAAAAGATTCGAAATGGAACGTAAATCTTTTGATCAAGGATTACCTCAATTGCATCAAAGTAAGTTTCTTTCTAAATTTTTCTACTATCTTCACGATTTCGTATCTTGCATGAAGTATATCAATTTACTCTTGATTTTTTTTAAAATTCTGTTTAACCAATTTTTGTTTCCGGGATTCCTTGGGTTCTTTGGTTTTTTATTTTGGTTCATTTGGTTCACACTTCACCCTTCACTTTTAATTTTTTTTTCGATTACTACTTTTTGTTTCGATTTCTTTGTTTCTGTTTCGATTGTTGTAGACAAAGGTTAGTCGATTCGACCATAGTTTATATTATCGAATCTTATGTTTAGATTGAATCTTGATCCGCCCAAAATTAATAATTTTACAATTTTGTTTTGGGCAGAAATCATCAACGAGAATGAAACGCTTAGCAAAGATATTCGCTTATTGCAACAAGAGAAAAAGAATTTGCTGGCCAAAATCAATTATTTGACTTCGGAGGTGGAAAGTCTCAAAACGGAAAAGGATCAAATTATTGAGAACAAAAATGCCGAATTTGAAGAGTTAATTTCTCAGATAGATTCTAAAGAAAAGAACCTGAATTCGTTGAAGAGATTCATTGAAGAACAAACACAAGAACGAGAATCAGAACGAGACGAGTTCACCAAAGAAGTTGCCAGTCTGAAAGATAAGATTAAAGAAAAGGAAAAGTATGAAAACAAATTGAAATCGAAAATCCGTTCGCTAGAAAGTCAAATGTCCATGTTGAATGAAGATAAACAACAAAAAGATGATCAATTGGATGAGATGGACAAGAAACTGAAGGAATTGAATGGTAAATTGACCGATTTGAATGTACAAAAACGACAATCGGAAGCGGAAATTGAGAAAAATAATCAAATGGAACAAGATTTGCGTGCTCGTCTGAAGAAATTGTGTAATGTTTTGCAAGTTAAGTTGAATGATGAAACCGATTGGAATCAAGTGATGGATGCATTGGATCAGTTGATAATCAACAAGTGTCAATCTACTACGGTGTTGACTGCGCCAAGTTCGGCTGTGGAAGGCGGCTCTAGAATTGAGCGATTAGGAAAGAAAAATCAATTCAATGAAAAAAATTTAGACAATTCTATATTTGTCACCATCAAATTGATGGATGATAAACTGCAAGAATTGAACGGGAATATTGATCAACTGACGAAGAAAAATGAAAGCTTACAATCAGAGTTGGATGGTAAAAACAAACAAATTGAACATTTGGAACAAATCCGATCAAAAATGGAGACAACAGAGAAAACATTGAAAGAATTGACCAAAACCAATGAATTGTTGCAGCAGGAAATCAATGAGAGTCATTTGAAATATTCAGAGCTTAAAGTTAAACTTGATTCTTCGGTTGATATTCAAGAATTTAAACGTGTTTGTGATGAATTGCAAAACAAACTGAATCAGGAAAAGCAGCAAAATGAACAATTATCGGTGAAATTAGAACAAGCTAATAGGCGAACGAATGAATTGAATGAAAAGCTTGATGCTTATAAAAAAGAGATTAGATCGTTTAAAGAATTGCTCAAAACTCATGATTTAAATCAACAGCAGCAACAGCCGGGCGCCGATCCGAAATCAAGCAACCAGAATAAAGATAATGGTAATGGTAAAACTTCGGTAGATCGTCGAAATTCGAAAGATTTGAATTTTGAAATAAATCAATTGAACAATCGTTTGGAGGTGAAAGATCGAACCATAACGTTGTTGGAGCAAAATGTTGATATACTTAAATCAAAATTGAATTCAATCACCCAAGAAAGGGATATCTATGCTGAACGTATTAAAAATGTGGATGATACAAAAACCAACAAGATTCAATGCTATGAGAAGAATTTGGAAAAGCTTCGTTTACAGAATAAAATCCAATCCGATAAGATAACCTATCTTGAATTGGAGATACAAAGTTTACGGAAGAAGATTGAAATATTGGAAAATGAGAATGAAATGTTAAAATTGGAGAATGGAAAATTATTGAAACAAAAACAGGAAATCAATGCGGCCATGTTGGTGGATTATGTGGATGAACAGACCACCGATTTGATGATGGTCAATGGTGTTGGAAACGGAAATCCGAATGGAACCGCTGTCTATTTGAATGGTTTTGATAAGATGAATCATATTAGTTCGAATAATTTATTGATGCTCAAAGTTAGACGTCTGCTGACGCAGAAGGGTGCTTTGATTTATCAGAAAAATTATCTAATACACGTTTTGGGTAGCTACCAGAGGACGGAGAACGATACTTTGGCTTTGTTGGCCAATTTCAACAATTCAAAAGGTATGGAATCTGGAACAAATTGTAATCGCTCAATCGTAATACGGAATTTCTTCCCGCCAATTTCTTAGATGTAGAAGATGATGAGGTGACTAAAATGCGCGGCAAATCCAAATTCCGTTCAATAGTATATGGATTGATAGCGTTGAATCGTATGAAATTTATGGTGAACATTTGGCAATGCCGAAAACGACAATTATTGTTTCATAAGACGGCGAATTCTATAGCAAGCTTGCAGAATGTACCGTTGCCGCCCAGGAAATCCTTGAAGGATAATTTGAAGAATGGTGGCCTGACATTTGCCTCACAACCATCATCTTCTTTGAACAGCAATCAGGCTGCATCAAATCCATTGAATCAACATTATCAACAACAATTGAAACTTAATTCTTCAATGAGTAGAAGTACGCCAATCAATTCAACATTGAAAGATTACGTGGATCGTTTGCATGTTGTGCACGAAACATTGGGACTTCATACCAACAAACGATTATGATCCTAGCTAACCGCAGAACGCGATCAACGTTTTCATGGTTTATTTATATCATTTTTGTTGTACAACAAAAACATTTATTGTAAATAATTTTTTTTTGATTTGATCCAACAATTTTTTTTAAGGTGAAATTGTAAGAATCACTGCGTTTATTTTCATATATTTTATACACACATGCACACACCCACATACATAATATTTCAAATTTGTAAATCAATCCAAATTAAATGTTTTTTGTTTGTTTGTTTCTGATGTCGTCCATGTGGACAAATATTTCACAAAAAGGAAAATGGCACCATTTGATTTCATCACTGAACGTTGAAATGTTTTTCCAAACTTTTCTGGATCAACGATAATGTTTCACGTTTAACATCGTCCGGTATCATTTGTTTGGCTTTTGGCGTTACCCTTTCCACCAACGTATCAACGGTGATATTATCGATGCCCAATTCCAATAATAAATCTTTACAACAATATCGAACATTTTCTTTCCAACCGCATTGGTCCAATTTTTCCTCCAAATATTTCATCAAACGTTCACGTTCACCAGATTGGATCATATAGTTTTGTGCCTCTCTACGTATCTTCATCTCTTCATCGTCCATTATTATTATTATTATTAACAAACGAAGAAAAAAAAAACCAAAAATAGATTGGTGTTTTGGTGAATCAGACGATAGATTTGATAGATGTCCAACCAAAAAAATTTTTCGACAGTCGACAAATTATCATCATCATCGGCGATCGTTTTGGGCATGCAGGGCCAAAACACAACATGTCAGCCGCAGAACAGAGCTCACGCTATGCTGCCAAAAAGAGCGAGCGCCATCTATAGTTTTTCACGCTGAAGCACGCTTCATCATTCTTCATTGTTTTTGTTTTTGTTGATGCCGGTTTTTTCAAAACGCCAATCAACCGCTTCTTTTTAGCAATGAATCAAACAAAATTTTTTTCTGAAAATATAATCATGGCTGATTTCCAAAAGCGAAAAAATCGTTTTACAAGTGGGACTTTTATGGGCAAAATTATAACAAATGATGGTTTGGATTGGTCTAATTATGAAATCATTGACACAGCCATCTATCAGTGGCAATGTTGACGAAAATATAAACCTGTGCACTTGAAAGTTGGCTTCACTGCATGGCATAAACTATCCAAAAATAGATCCGACCAACACCGACCAAAAATAGGCATGAAATTGATATAAATGATAATAGACATGTGTACGTGTTTGTGGGGAGGGGGGGTGTATGAACAAACCGAATCTCGAAAACCGAGTTGATTGGTGGATTAACTGAAAAATGAAATCATGTGTGTCAAAGTGTTGGGTGATGACCGAAGATTGTCAGCCAAAATCGTTCCTTAAGCTCTTAGATACTTAGCTGTCATCCATCAGTGAAAATCACAGGAAATATGCTTTTGGTCAATCGAATGTTTAGATGTCAATGCCAAATGTCGGATTTGAAGTTTCAAATCGGATTGCATACGATGCTCAAATCTAATATAAAGCAGAAACATTATTATTTCCAAGGTATGTGTGTGACTATTCAATTATTGTTCAAACTATTGTTTGATTATTAAATGTCAACGTTCCAAAAATGAATCAAATGGTCTGTTTCAAATTGTTTTTCATTGTTGCCTGTTTAAAAACCCAAATCACTACATCGTTGAAATTGGCAAGTTTATTTATTCCGGAAAAAGATGCAAGAATGTCTCTGACTGAATATGTTGAATCCAGAGGATATCGACTTGAACAACATCGTGTTGTAACTGAAGATGGATACATATTGGCCTTATATAGAATTATTGACCAAAATAATCCAAATCCACCTGAAGAACTGAAACCGGTGATATTACATCATGGATACTTATTACTACCAGGAACATTTCTTGTCAATTCACCATATTTGCATTCAAACACTTCCAGATATGGTGACAATCCTGGATTCAGTTTGATGTTGACCCAAAGATATGATGTTTGGTTGCCTGAATCACGTGGTCAGGACCATTCTCGTGAACATGTCAATATGTCCTGGTTGCAAAAAGATTATTGGAAATTCCAGTACGATACTATGGCTTTGTATGATTTGCCTGCAATCATTAGTTATGTTCAACAAGTAACCGGACGAAAACACATTGCCTACATTGGTCATTCACAAGGAAGCTTGACGATGTTTACATTGATGTCAATCAGACAGGAATATGCTAATATTGTTCAGCCATTGATTGCCCTTGCACCGGTTGCCTATTATCACGATACAATAGGTTTATTACGAACATTAGTACCATTTGAAAAATTGTTAAGATTCATTGGATATTTTTTGCCTAATATTTTGATTCGGGAACCGTGTAAAATACCAATATCGTTTCCTTTGTGCTATCCACTAGTGGTCTCATCACTAGGATTAAGTCATCGCCGAAATATTTCTCGTTTTCCAGTATATGTTTCCCAGTACCAGGCACTATCATCATCTTACAATTTGGCATATTATATGCAAAATGTTGAAGATTATGGCTTGCATCGGTTTGATTATGGAATCATCGGAAATTTAAGACATTATGGCCAATTGCATCCGCCAGCCATACACTTGGAGAACATACCCAAACATGCTAAAATTGCTTTGTTTTACGGAGCAAACGATTACGCTCTTCGAGGAAATTCCCGAAAAAAATTTCTGGCAACTTTGGATCAAGCTGGAATCAAGCTTATCTATAGTATGGATTTTTCCATTTCCTATCCTGATTGGGTTCATTTGGATTTTATGTATGGCGAAAACGCTGGAAAAGTTTACATTGATCGTATGATCGATGTATTAGATCAATATTCTATTTAAAAGGCAATTTCTTAATCACCAAACATTGATTATACTATGAATTGTTTGCCTGTTTAAATACGACCAAGATTAAATGTTTCAAAACATGCATGCCTAATTGAAAACTGAAATGTTGAGTGTTGACTTGTCATCATCAAGGGAAATTTTCATTTTGATCATGATTTTGATTTTTTTTAATCGTCAAAAAAAATTTTCTTTTTTACTGTTATAATATAATATTGCTAAATTTCAACATTCATTCCATACAAGTTTCCACCGAACGACCGATTCTACAGACCGAAGATTTTGAGTCGAAATCGTTCCTCGATGCTAGAATGATCAATTTCAAAAAAAATGGTTAGCCTCATTTGAGCAGGTGACCCAAAAAGTGAACCTTCCCTCGATGGTGCCACCTGTTGACAAAAATATGAACCCAGCTTCAGTGCTGCCACCTGTTGACTGAAATATGAGCCAAACCCTTGAAAGTTGGCTTAACTGCATTACATTTTCGCGAAAAAAATTCTCATTCGCTTCACTTGGCGTTTTTGGCCTCTTGTTTTGAAAGTTGACTTTTATGCATTGCATTTTCTTGGAAAAAAATATTCTAACGGGCTTCTAAACGTGCTCGAAGTATTTGCCCCTGAAAAAATTTCAATTGCTTGTCTTCGCCTAACTGAAAATCGTGAAATCACGTGCGTCAAATTGTTGAGTGACGACCGAATATTGTCAGCGAAAATCGTTCTTTGAGTTCCTAGAACTAGATGCTTAGCTGTCATCTATCAGTAGTAATTGCCGGAATAATGCTTTTCGTCAACGGCATGTTTTAGATGTCTATGTCAAATGTCAGATTTGAAATTTCAAATTTAATCAATTTATCAATCCTAATATAAAGCGTATTTCCTGGAATTTCAAACATTATTTCATTTTTTCAAATTTGTGTGTGGTTGCTTTTCAAACTACTCTTTTATTATTAATTATTGACGTTCTAAAAATGAATCAAATCTTTGGTTGGACATTTATTTTTATTCTAACTTGTTTGAAAACCCAAATCGCGATATCGTTCAATTTGGCAAGTTTGTTTATTCCGGAAAAAGATGCAAGAATGTCTTTGACTGAATATGTTGAATCCAGAGGATATCGAGTTGAACATCATCGAGTTGTAACTGAAGATGGATACATATTGGCCTTATATAGAATCGTTGACGATAATAATCCAGAACCATCGGAAAATTTGAAACCGGTGATATTGTATCATGGATATACTGCTGTACCAACAGCATTTCTTGTCAATTCACCATATTTGCATTCAAACACTTCAAGATATGGCGATAATCCTGGATTCAGTTTAGTTTTAACCCAAAGATATGATGTTTGGCTTCCGGAATCACGTGGTCAGAGCGGTTCTCTTGGACATGTAAATATGTCCTGGTTGCAAAGAGATTTTTGGAAATTCCAGTGGGATACTATGGCTTTGTATGATTTGCCAGCAGTCATCAGTTATGTTCAACAAGCAACCGGACGAAAACACATTGCCTTCATTGGTTATTCACAAAGCACCTTGATGATGTTCACATTGATGTCAATCAGACCCGAATATGCTGATATTGTCCAGCCATTTATTGTCCTTGGACCGAATGCCTATTATTACGATGTAAAAGGGACAGCACGACTAATAGTACCTTTTAAAAAATTGTACACATTTATTGGATATTTTGTGCCTGTTTTTGTGGCTCGGGACCTGTGTAGAATACCAATCATCACTCCTTTTTGTTATTTATTAACCATCCCACTGATTGGGTATAGCCCTCGCCAAAATGTTTCTCGATATACAGTATATTCAGCTCAGTTGGAAGCCAAAGTATCATTACACAATTTGGCATATTATGCGCATAATATTGCACATGATAATTTGAATCGGTTCGATTATGGAATCATCGGAAATTTAAGACATTATGGCCGATTGCATCCGCCAGCAATACGTTTGGAGAACATACCCAAACATGCAAAAATTGCTATGTTTTACGGAGGAAACGATTACTTTCTTCGAGGAAACGACCTGAAGAAATTGCTGGCCAATTTTGATCAAGCAGGAATCAAGCTTATCTATAGTATGGATTTTTCCTATTCCCATCCTGATTGGACTCATTTGGATTATATCTTTGGCGGCGATGCTGGAAATGTTTACATTGATCGTATGATCGATGTATTAGATCAATATTCTATTTGAAAGATGATTTCTTAATCACCAAACATTGATTATTTTATAAATTGTCTATTGTTGTTCAAATAACACCAAGATTTGACATGCTGATTGACCTGAAGTGTGATGGTGATGGCAGATGCACTGTCATCTGTTGAATTAGTCTAACGGCGCTAGATGGCAGTAGCAGCTAGAACATGCTATCGGCATTTGTGCTGAGAGCCCAAAGTGGTGAAACAAAAAAAGAGCGCCACCTATAATTTTTTTTTGCTGATTTTGTTTGCCACGCTGCTCTTCATTCTTCATTGTTGCTATTGTTGTTGTTGCTGCTTGTGGTTGTTGTGTACTCGTTCTGTTGTTTTGATTGTTTGGAATCATTTTAATCTCCAATTTTCATAATATTGCTTTTTGTCGAATCAAGAACCGAAAATGCCTTCCGGAGATCAATCATGGGCCCATCAAATGGATATGGATGATGATTTGGATGATAGAAGAGTGGAATATGATGGTGATATGAAAATATTAACCGAGATACGTACGGTGAATGGAAAAAAGATTCAAGTTAAACAATACTTGAAAACCGAGAAACGTCGTGTATCGGTGAATGTTGCCAAGCGAAAAATGTGGCGTAAATTCGGCTTGTCGGAAAATGATCCACCAGGACCAAATCCCAAAACAACATTCATTTCCGACGAAATACAGATGGAATTCTTGAATGCCAAAGAAGAAGACAATGTGGATAAATTGGCCGCTCAAGCGAACAAAAATTTCGACACCACTCTTCAATGTCGTATTTGTGGCCACAATCATTGGACCATCAAATGTCCATTCAGTACTGAGATGTTCGGATTGGACGGTAAACTGAATCCATCGGATTCGACCAAAGCTGGATTAGAGGATCGTATCCGTGGAAGAGCTGGCCTGTCGCTAATGCGAGATGGTCGACGTGTGGAAATGGGCACCCGTGGTAAAGATGAAAACAACACCATTCGTATTACTAATCTACCGGAAGAGACTCAAGATTCGGACATCAGAGATTTGTTCAAAGATTTTGGCCGCATTGTACGGATATTTTTGGCCAAAGATAAGGCCACCGGTAATTCCAAAGGATTCGCTTTTGTCAGTTTTGATTGTAGAGAGAATGCTGCCAAAGCAATCAAAGCAGTAAATGGACATGGTTATAATAATCTGATTTTAAGCGTTGAATGGGCTCGGCCATCTGGAAATTAATTTGCGACGACGTCGTGTGGATCGTCACGTCAAATTATTATTACTAATAATTATTTTTGAAATTTTTTTCTGCTTTATTATTTAACAAAAAAAAATCAAATTCCATTATTATTACACAATAAATATTAATAAATCAATTCGACTAAATCAGGCGGCTGGTGGATCAAATTTTGAATCCAAGCTCTCTAAGACATTCTTTATGAGCCTCGATGTACTCCGTACAATTGGCTTCACCTTTTTCCACGATGCTGCGGAAAAAAAAGAATTGATCCAAAATGGAACAAAAAACCGGATATGGGAATTAGAATTGGTTTTGTTAAAAATTTTTTTTCCACATTTCATCACATGGGCATTACACATACCATTCATCACGCTTTTTTCTGGTCTCCGGACATGCACAGCATGGTTTCAATTTTTTCGGCTCCTCCTTTTCACCATCATTAATACTAACATCATTTTTATTTTTTGTTCCATCACAAGGCATTTTTTGTTCGTTGGAAATTTTCTGGCTGGACGTATTATTATTACTGTTCCCCATGGATGGCGGATAATGAAATCCCATGAAATATCATGACCCCAAATGGTTAATCCGAGCAGCTATTTCCACACAAACACGAGTTCACGTGCGCGTGTTCTCGAAACATCGAAATTTTTGGTTGTTGTTGTTGTTATCATAATCAAGGTACATCATTTGTGTGTTTTTGTTGATGTGTTTGTTTTTTTTGGTGAATTTTGAATTTTGTTTCAGCAAACAAACAGACGAAAAAATGATCCATTCAATTCAATCCATTCGTAGCACGACATTGATAAGAGCCGGTAAAAATTTGCTACAAAAACAACAACAACAACATTCGCATAGGAGAAAAAGCTACGCTCTGGCATATGAAAGCTTCGGTGATCCGGCAACGGTTTTGCAAAAAGTTCCGATTCAAAATGAACGTGTGTTGAAGAATGGCCAAGTGTTGATCAAATATTGGTTATCGCCAATCAATCCGGCCGATATCAATACGATTCAAGGTGTTTATCCGATCAAGCCGGCATCTTTTCCGGCGATCGCCGGTAATGAAGGCGTTGGACAAGTGATTCGAGTTGGTGCCGGTGTCAAAAATGTTCAAATCGGTGACAAAGTGATACCGGGTGCGGTTGCCACCGGTACATGGACCACGCATGCAGTTTTACCGGAGAAAGATATCATCGTTATTGATAAGAATGTTGATAATTCATTCGCCGCACAGCTGATGGTTAATCCGTGTACCGCTTATCGGATGTTGAAAGATTTCCATGATTTTCAACCAGGTTTGCAAGATGGTTCATGGCGATTTTCCAATATTGATCCTAATCCTTCTCTATTCTCAGGTGAATCTGTGATTCAGAATGGCGGCAATAGTGCTGTTGGCCTGTTTGTGATTCAATTGGCCAAATTGTGGAACATCAAAACCATCAATATCATTCGTGATAGGCCTAAAATTGACAATCTTAAACAACATCTACATTCGTTGGGCGCCGATTATGTGATGACCGAGGAAGAGATGCGTAAACGTGAAAACATGGACAAAATATTGAGCGAAATACCCAAGCCAAAATTGGCATTGAATTGTGTAGGTGGACAAAACGCCACTGATTGTATGCGATATTTGGCCGATGAAGGAACGATGGTTACCTATGGTGGAATGTCGAAAAAACCGGTGGTAATACCAACCGGTTTGTTGATATTTAAAGATCAAAAATATGTTGGCTTTTGGATGACCAGATGGAGCAAAAACAATAAAACGTCTCCGGAAAGAACCAAAATGCTGGACGAATTATGTCAATTGAGAAAAGATGGTAAATTATCAATACCGAATGTTCAAGAGATCAGTATGGATGATTACAAGGAGGCCATGGATAATATGGCCAAAGGATTCACCAATGCTAAATATGTCTTTAAATTTGATGAGTGATCAAAATCATTTGAAAATCATATGAAAATCGTTGTAAAATTATTAAATTTTATTTTAATTTTATTAGATACCGAAAAAAATATTTGTAAAATGTTTGTTCTGTATTGCATCGATCATTTCGCTGGCTTCAATCACGTTGGCATTTTTGTAATTGAGCATTGTAAATAAAGCACGTGAATCGGAATGTCTGGTGACCAGCCATGCATCGTTCATGTTTTTGCCGATCAATTCAAAAACCTGATCATCATGAAGTTTATTTTGTAGATCCGATTCAACATCGATGATCAAACGAGAAAAATCACAATCAACCAATTTACGACAGTTGGAATTGCCACGTTGAGCACAATTACTATAATTGATGTAGATGAATTTGACATCTTTCCCAATCGAATCACTGGACGATATTTTCGAATCAGGTTGTTTAGCAATCAACGTTACTGTTTCATGAAGTTTGTTGGTCAAGCTAACCAAACGACTAGAAAGAAGAGCTTCACATTCTTTCAATATATTCTCATCGTGTTCGGACAAAATCAATGCAATGGTTGAACCATTTATGGAACGAAACAAGCACATGTTGAAGAATGATTTTGGTTCGTTCAGATATATTTGAAAATTAACTTGAAGCCAACGGGTTTTGTTTGAAATGCCATTGATTTCTTCTTTGACCGCTTCCGGTATGATATGGTTGGTTAAATAATTGTAAAGAATTCTTGTGTCGAACAATGATAATGAACTGGACACTAATTGATCATTATAGATGAACAAATAGAATTTGATACGTTCATCTTGTGCTTGCACACAATTCAGCAAGCTTTGCACCGACATAAACGTGGTATTACTTAATGGTAGATATTGTATGGAAGAATATAGTTCAATCAAATTAACAGGCAACAGCTCCAAAAGAGGAATATGAGCATCAAAATAATCTTGACATTGTTGCAGAAATTCTTCACGGTCCATTCTGGAACACAATTCATCGATTGGTCCGTTCAACAGGCGAAAATAATTATAAATGTTTTGTAGTTTAAGCTGAAGAAAATTATCACAAATTTCATTATCATGATATTCGGCAATCTGTGTGGTATCTTCATTAGATTTATGCACCGAATATGGTTCGGTGATGAACATCGCGGACCAAATACTTGGGGCCATTTGATAAAATATGAAACGCATCCGATCACCTTGTAATGATTCGGCCAGATCACCAAATTGTTGACCAAAATTGATTACTGCTTCGCATAGGCCAACATCGGAAATTTTCTGATCAGAATCGTTGTTTGATTGTTGTTGTTGTTGTTGTCTGGAATGATAATATATCAATTTCTCCGATTCGGATTCTTCCGTGGTACCCCAATCACTGTTGAAAACAAAATATTTGACCATCTGTATTGGATGGCGTGTTTTCATCTGAGACATTTTCCTCATTGGAATTAAATTGTCACAACAATTATCAACAACAACAACAACTTCAAAAAATAATATTAGGTAATAATATTTGGTAAACACCACACACAAGTCGTCTAGTTCTGCTGGTCAGCTGGTTATGTGTGCTGTGTAACGGTTAAATTTTTGTTATTGTTGTCGTTGTCGTTGTCCAAATCATCCAAAAGGGCGCGCTTCTGCGCCTGACATTGTGCTGTTCAGCAAACTAAACCAAAATTATTTTTATATGCGATGGTGGTTGTAATCTTTGTTATTTCGGTTATTATTATTGTTGTTCTTGTTATGTGCCAATTAGCATTTGTTTTTATTTTTTGTTATTTTAATTGTTTGTTTGTTGGCAATCATCATCAGCAATCTCTTGCGCCAAAATCATAAAACCACCACCACCACACGCCCAACTATATTCCACCACCCTTGAAGATTCTTGAAGCCATCTTGAAGATCTTGTCACACTGTGATTTTGGTCTTGTTGTTGCTGTTATTGTTTTGAATGTTTGTTGTTTGTTTGTTTTTATGATTATTACTCAAATTTCGAGCACCACCAAATGAATCGTTCATTTTATTATCATCTAACAGCTGTTTTTGTTCTGTTACTATCTTTGATCTTTTCGTTTCACCTCATTCTGTTCCTGTTGACCATTGTTGTATCCAGCCTTTTTGGGTAAGTGTATTTTGTTTTTGTTTTTTTTGTTTGTCGTTCAAGTATTTTGTTGGTTTTAATAATCTTGTTCATATTCTTTTGTTGGCAGAATCACCTTGTTTCTTGAAATTAACTGGCGAAATGTTGCCAAAGATTATGAAATATTCAATGAGAAACAAAACGACTCAATACGTTTTATTGATTATGATGATAATCATTGGCGACAACACTTGAACGACCGAATCAAGCAAAAAATTTCTTTGATCAAAAAAGTGGAATTCAACCAAAAGTTTACCAAAAATTCCGTTATCGATAATCAATTGAATGAAATTCTTGAATTGATCATCATACACCATGTTCGATCTTGGTTTCGATTCATATCGAACAATCAAGAATTTCCATCGAAACTCTATCTATTCCTGACGCATGTCATTAAATCTTTGATAAAACGCTTGCAAAAATTGGACCTTGCCGAATTGTTGATCAACAAATTTGTGGACGAAATCATCAAACATAGACGTATATATCGTTTGACCAAAAGTAAATTAGAATACAAGATACATACCAATGAAGAATTGGTGTTGATGTTTTTCAATATTGAACGTAAATCAGAGAAAACGTTTTCACATGAAAAAGTTTGCCTTGACCAAGGATCATTTCAGCAATTTTTGACCAGAATCTGTGATATATTACAATATAGTCTGTTCACAAACGATTCATTCAAGGATGAAACATTTAAAATTATTACGAAACATATTCTAATCAAAATGATATTTTTGCCACTATTCGATACATTCTCCGAACCGGATTTTATAAATAGGATCATTGTTTCAATGTTGAAATCCTCCAATCATCCAACCACCGAAACATTCATCAATATTTTACAATCAACCGATGATGTTAATGAATTGCGAGCAGTGTTGGAAAGCGTTGAACAGGAGATAATGTTCGTTCGTAGTAAAGATCAAGATGATGAGGATTCCAAAATGAAACAACAGTTGAATAGTTTGATTTATTTGAAAAAGATTATTTTGTCACATTTGAAAAAATTCGACCATTCTGGCGCGGGATCCGGTGGATCAACGCAGCCCAGCACACCGGCCACTACTCCGACAAAGTTACCAATCGAAGAAAAGATTACCGTTTCATTCGATACCATCCTCCGACACAATTCGGCATTGGAATATTTCATTGAATACATGAATTCGATTGGTGCCGAACCATACATTAATTTCTACATAAATGTTCAAACATTCAAGATCAGCATCGAGCAAGGATTGTTTGAAATATATTTGTCCAGCGTGAATGATTCGATCACCAATGAACACTATCAAAACTTGCAGACCATTGTTCATGATACAGCGATGAATATTTATGAAACATATCTTTCGGTGGATGCTCCCGATATTAGTCGATTGAAAATGGTCGATCAAAACTTGTGCCAGCAATTGTACGATAATCTAGTATCGGAAGATTCGTGCATGTGGATGAATGAGAACCTGTTTGATGAGATATTGTTACAAGTTCGTGAAATCATATTGAATAATCAGGAATTTTTTCCATCATTCCAAAAAAGCAAATACTATCGTAAGCTGTTGGGCGAACCAGATTTGCTCCGAGACAGTTTGGATGATGATACTGTGATTCCCGTTGAAAATAATGGAAATGAAACAATGTCCGATGCTAAACATCCAAGTGGTGGTGGTGGTGGTGGTGAAGATACGAAAATCGGATTCTTCATCGAAATCATCGATACTGGTATATTGAACCTCCAGGGTAAACCGTTCATTGGTTATTTGATTAATGTTGAACAAAAATCTGGTAAAAATTGGACACTTCTAAGACGATATTCTGAGTTCAATAGTTTTCATCAGACAATGTTGGAAAAATGCGAAAAATTCCATTTGAATCTGAAAAATATATTGTTTTTGCCACCAAAAACCGTTTTGAGCAATAAGATGAACGCCAATTTTATCCAATATCGTAAACAGATGTTAGATTTGTATTTGAAAAAATTGAATTATATTTATGAAAAGTTTATATTTTTACGTGAAGATATTGAAAAATTTTTACAGCCCGGAAGTTATGATTCAATGAATATTTCTAAAAATTTAATGCTAAACCCTATCAAAACGATTGGGCATGTTTTCCGGAATCAATCGGAAAATATTTTGGATGGTTTTCAACGATTAAGTCGAACATTTTCATTGCAAGCCGATTTGAACAAGACCACTGGTATCGTTCAGCAGGATAGCTGCGGCGGCGGAAGTGGTAACAAGCGAACATTTCAAACAAATTCGCTTGGTTCCAAGCACACCATGATGATGTCCGATGATTTGAAACGAAACATGTACAGCAACAACAGTAATATGGGTAGTTCGAATGATCTATCATCAAGCGATTACAATGGCAGTGATAATGGTGATTTCAATAATGGTGGTGAGAATGAATACGAGGAAAACATTCCATTGTTGATATTGTTGGACGAAGTGTTTGAGTTGAAGAATCAGAATTTTTGGCTTCGTCGAACCATTATCGAATTGTTCAAACAATATGTGGAGGTTGCCTATTCCGGTACGATCAATAAGAAGATGAATGATTATATAAATGAATGGACAACATCCACGTCGGTTGGAAATTATTTGAATTCATTCAAGTAAGACAATTATTGAGACAAATTGCTTGTATCAATTGGTTCCCCCCTGAAATAATGCTTTTTTTCAAATTCAAAAATCGTAGAAACATGTTTTGGCCGGATGGTTTGCCAGCAACAAGTGTTCAGCAGAAAAGAGGCCATTGTTTGCGACGAAAGGTTGCTGCTAAAGCATTGATTTTAACATTTTTTTCAGGTAAATCGTCGTTTGAAATTTGCTATTTGTAAATAATAATGAAATGATGGTTCCTGTTCCCGTTTAGATCTAAGACGAGTTTTCGGCAACGAAACCCTTCAAACTGGTTTGATGTCATTTTTTGAATCATTCCAGAACAAAACCTTGAATCTACGTTTGATATTTGTTTTGTTTGAATTGATACTCAAAGAATTGTTTCCCAATCATCGCTTGGATGAAATATTCGCCCGGCTTTATGGAACGTTCGATGATAAATGTTTATTGGATGAAATCACCAAAGATTGGCCTCCATATTTATCTAAGTTTATTGCAAAAAGTTGATAATGATGATGATGATGATGTTTTTCCCCGGGAGAATAAAGCACAAAAAAAAATTTCATAAATATCATATGCTTCACAATGGATAAGATCCATTAATAACATGCTCTTTAACGAATTGCATTTGGCATTCTTTGCCAAACCAACACGGGCTATCATCCTGTTCAAACAGAACAATTTGATTGGTTTCGTTTGGTCGGCGGAAATAGACTGCCGGTGCATAGAGGGTTATCTGTGGTCCGGCCACTGGCCAATATCTGCCCAGATTGAAACCATTCAAAAATGCGATTCCTTTGGACCAACCATCCACTCGTAGGAACGTATCCAATGGATAGTTTGGTTGATCCGGAAGGGTAAAATTACCGATAAAGAATGAAGGTGTTCGATATTGTTCCACCGGATTGAAATGTTGAGGACGAAGATTTTCCAGAACTGTGGTCCAATCCTGATACATTGGGAAAATGTTCCAATTTTCCAAAATGATTGGTTTGGATTTATCTGTGGAAAGGATGGTAACATTGGAAACGATACCCTTGTTTTCTTGAACGCATGCCCCCCATGAACATCGGCCTTGATTCTCTACCAACAGGTTTAATTCTGATCCGTTATGAGCCAAAATTGATATGTTCAGAAAGTTTTGTGTTCTGCTCAGGATTCCGGCGAATCTCTGCAAACAGAAAAAGAATCATGAAAGATCTGAGTTCTAGTTTTTTGGTTTTTTTTCTCTGTTTACCCGATCGACAAACACATGAGCTCGATCACGAAGACCCGGTACTTGCAGGATGGCCGGATTGCATGGATGAAAATTGATCATGGTCTGATACACCATGAATCCATAATCATGATCGGCAGCTTCGAATGAAATCGGATATTTAGTTTGGAATTTTGGTGATTTAAGCGTATCGAAAAATGTTCCCGCAAATTGCATTTTGACCGGTGGCAAGGACATTTTTTCGCTTGCATTAGCAATGTCCATCGTTGAATGGATTGTTGTATCATCATGATTATCATCCACAATCAGATTTTCCGGAAAATATTTCTTGATCACATTTTTGATGGCGAAAAATTTCGTTCTCAAATCTCCGGCTTCGCTGATTGGAGCATCAAAATCATAGGAGGTGGTGGTTGGTCCGAAAAAACCTTGGTTCAATGATGATGATCTTAAACCAAAATTAGTTCCACCATGGTATACGTAGCTGAGCGCATAATTGACGAAACGTTTGAACGATTAAAGTGGCTATTTCGATGTTAAAATGTAGAAAACTTACATATTGACCGAAGCATTCATTTGGAACATTTGCTCCAGTGTATTGCAATATAATTTTTCATCGACGGTGATAAATGCTCTTTCCCAAAAATCAAACCAACCACTATAATATTCCGAATTGATATTTGGCCCAAAATCTTGATGTCTATGTAAAGTGGTGAAAGCTTTCGAGACATTTTGTTCGGCACCGAAATCAATGGTGGTCAAAGTGTCCGGAACATGTCCTTTGCGTAGATAACTATCACCATCACCATCGGTGGTGAATAGAACAACATCGTTACCGAGAAGCTCACGAAATTTATCACGTAAATGAACTGTATAGTTGAGATCATATGAAATCCAGCTTCCGTATTCATTTTCGAATTGTACCATCAATATAGGGCCACCATTATTATAGAGCAATGGTTTCATTTTTGGTAATAAAACCTCTAACCATCGATACAATGGTTCCATAAACTTTGGATCCGTACTACGAAGCTTGATGCCCGGAGTTTTGAGCAACCAATATGGCATGCCACCGAAATCTCTTTCGGCACAAATGTATGGGCCAACCCGTAGTATGACGTTCAGGCCTTCTTTTTGGGCCATTTGAATGTAATGAACCAGATCATTTTGGCCTTCAAAATCAAATTTGCCCGCTTGAGGTTCGTGTGAGTTCCACTCGACATATGTTTGAATGGCGTTCAAACCGCCGTATTTCATTTTCCGTAGACGATCTTGCCAATACGGTCGAGGCACACGAAAATAATGCATCGTGCCGGCGATGTACTGGAATGGTTTACCATCTTTCATCAGCCGATTGTTGACACGATCCACGTAAAATGATCGTTCGCCACTGACCACGGCAGACTCAAACAAGATCAGGCCGGCCAACAAGAGCAACCCGGAGCACCAAGAAAATTTCCGATTCAAAATCATTTCTCTCATCATCATCATCATCATCATTCAATTAACAAATCAAACCGAATGCGTGCAATTAGCAACCAGCAACAGGCATTTATATTTGATTTAATTGGGCCAAATTAATTGATATATTTAATTGACGCAGGTTAATGCACGAAATTAAGTAATTGTTTGATTTGAATCAATCATCAGACCTGTTGCCATCAACAGTGTGGATTATCAATTGTCGCTAATCAAAATATTTTTTTTTCGTTCCAATTCTTTAGATACCAAAATGCTAAGACCTCGAGACCTTGAAGGTTGTGTGATAAGTTAAATCAAAGAAAATATTTTTATCTGGTTTATGCTCTCAAGAAGTCCATAATGATCATCGATACATGGGGAGATCTCTCTCCCTCGCGCGCGGAGAAAATCATCGCCATCAAAAATGTGTATCATCATGTGTATCAACTGGTGGTTACGCCTTAACAATGGTGGTAGAGGCTTGATTTGTAGCACCACCATCACCAGCATCCCTGGAAACAGCATAATGATCTTGGATATATTTCTGATAATCTTTCCAAATCTGTATGGGAGAATTAAGAGCCAGGACAATCGAAATGATCGGCAAAAACAATTTCAAATGGATCTGAATGGTTATGTTGATGTTATGCTTGATGGATTCCAAATCAAAAGCAAAACGATGCGACATGATTTGAGCGGAAAATTCATCCCAATCCACCGTGAACAATGTGTACAATGAAGACATGGCCAAACAGATGGTGGTGATCAAAAATATCATCGCATTGATGAAATTGGCCCGAACACGTTCATCTTTCCAAACATAGTTCCAGAATGAAATTCGTGAATAACTATAACTGATACCACGATATCTGGTTTTGCATTTTTCACACGAAATCCTATCCTCTTTGATCATGGTGTCCAATTGACATTTAGAATGGACATAATTGGCGCCCGGATTGCATTCACAAGGCGTGATCAACTTTGGTCGTTCCACGCCTTTTTTGTACAATCTGCCTGTGTTGCAAATGTGGCAAACACGATAAATTGATCGAGGAATTTTTCTCTTACGATTTATCATTATTATCTTTATTTTAATCTGACTCTTTTCGATTTTTTCGTCACACGCTCAAACTTATAATTATTATAAAAACACCCGAATCTAATGAATAAAATCGATCACTTTATTTTATATGTGCAGGTCGACCACAACATTATGGTTGCGGTCGGCTGATGATTGTTTGAATTGATTTGATTTGCTACAATTTTCCATTTTTCTCTTGAGTAAAAACAAACAAACAATTCATCGTTATTGTTGTTGGTAAGTAAGTTTGTTTGTTTATGAAACACAATCCTCTTAAATTTGTTGTTGTTGTTGTGATATAAAATACCAAAATTAGATCAAAGCTCTTGATTCTGATTTCTTTGAGCCGAAATTGCTTAAGTGGCTTTCTTGTTCTTTTTTTAAAAAATTGATATCGTCGTGTGCGGCATGGCTTTTTGTGTCACAAATTGATGTTGTGGTTTTCGATTTTCGCGGTTCACATACAACTCATCACCGCTTTCGTAACCGATTCTTGTGCATACGGTATATAAGATATCGAGTACCAAATATAGGCCAAGAATTGTAGACAACAAAATATGATGGCCAGCATTGATTTTTTCCAAACCAACGCCGCCAATAATGTTAGAACCATGAAGAACACCACCAAAACGGTGGATATGATACGTTTTTCGCTAAACATTTTCTTCAACTGTCTCCATGGTCCCATCAAGAACATTGTGCTGGTGATAATAAAAACAGAAAACACCCAACATAAAATTATTCAAACTAATCAATCACAAAATCAAAAATTACCTGGCTATACTGCAACCATTTCCTAATGTGTAAAACAATGCAAACAATGCTAAACCCCGGGGCAACGGTATCAGCGCTGTGCCCAATATGGACAGAACAAATCCCAATATAAAACAAATGATGAATCCTTTGATTCTGGTGGACCAATCCAGTGAACTGGCATCACCAATCTAAACACACAAAAAATATTTTTAATTTTTGTTCTGTTTGTGTTTGTTTGATCCAAATACCGGCAATTGGGAGAGGCCTTCACTTTCTGGATCCATATCTTGGCCATTTAAGAATCTTCGTAATTTATCCATATTATTATTATTATTGTGATTATTATTAGTATGTGATGAAGTGATTGAAAATTTCCTGTCACCATCAAGGTTCACTCCTCAAATCGATTTGGCCGAAAACTGTTGCACTGATTATTGGAGTCAAGTGTTGTTGTTGTTGTTGTTGTCATCAGCCTCCGACAGCTTCAAAGCCCATTTTTATTTGCACACATCGTTTATGAGTGGTGTTCGAACGTTACAGCGGCGCGCCGTTAGCGCAATTTCCATCATCCAAATGTGTGTTTCGCGACCACTGATCCTTGTTGATGGTGTTGATATCAACCTTGATTGATTGTTTGTTTGTTTGTGCGTGTGTGTGTGCAACCGTCATTTAGCAACTAATCAACATCATAATAATCAGAACAAATGAGCTGATTTCCGAAGAAGAACAAAAAAGAATCCGCCCATGCAATGGATCAATCATCATCATCACAATCGTTGTCGTTTTTGAAGACACCCCAAGAGAAACGTCGGCCAAGATTTTCCGATGTTGTCCAAACGATCATCACATATCGCCAGGATGGCCTGCAAACATTGGTTCAACAATCGATGGCCATATTGGTTTCGGTGACCATTCTGTTCTTATTGTCACAAATCTATTACATATTTTTACCATGTCTCAAAGCGTTATTGTGGGCCTTACTATGTGGTTCGGCATTGTTTCCATTCAAAATGAGCTTAGAAGCTTCAATGCAAAAATGGCTTGGCGATCTAAACGAGAAAGATCATTCATTATGTTTTGGTTGTTGCATGTTACCATTCCAGATATTTATCCATTGTTATACTTGGATCATGGAATTTTTGGACCAGAACAAGATTCTGTTCATTTTGTTTCATTTCCGTTATCAAATCGGTGATGTTCTGAAAATGACCATGGAATATTTGCTTCCAGCATTGTCATTACACAAAGGATTAATTTCCATTTTGATCATACTTTTAATCACCATCCACGTGACTGTGATCATAACGGAGATAACCACCAGACAAAATCTGTTTCGTTTGCTAATCTCATTCATTCCCAGCTTTTTATTGATGGCTTTGTTCTACTATTCTCTAAATCATTTTGGAGTTATATCGGAAATAGCTTTAATATTCGTGATGATTCTGTTAATCATTGGTTTCGGTGTTACTGTTTACAAACTGTTTCATGGATCTCAGCAAAAACAAGCCATACACGAAGAACTGAATTCAATCTTCAATCTGCTCAGCGATGGAATCCGATCCAAATTGGAAAGTTGCATCAGCTGGGTTCGTTCTCGTTCCAACACTGATTCAACTGATGGCCAAGCAATGAATATCGGAAAATGGTTCATCTCGTTCCTATTCACCGTATCGTTTTTTGCCGTTTTAGAACATATGAATGTATCCAATACAATCTTTATCGTTTTTCGAGCTCATCTCATCCTGAGGATGATAATCAATTACTTCAAAGAATCTTTATCCAGATTCATTGGATTCGTAAAATCTCCATTCAACTCATTACGCAATCGTTTGGCAGATCTTCTGGACAACGATTTTCTATTCCGTGTTTTCAAGCATTTTTTCGTTCAAGGTGATCGATTGATCAAATCTAAATTGCAAGAAAGTCTTGATCTATTCACCAGCATTGTTCTATTCATGATTGTCGCACTGATGGTGATAGTGTTTTCTGTATTTCTTTCAATCAAAGTAAGTCTCGAAATTTGATCAATAAAAATTGTTAAAAATTCCTTAATTCCAAAAACAGATCTATGGCGAATGTTATCATGCGATACATGTGCTTCAAAATGAACTGAAAAACATTGAATTCATCCAGGAATCGATTAATCTCACCTTGAACAAAGTATCAGAACCGGATTATCTAGAAAGCATTATTAATGATCGTTTCAACCTGAGAGATGATGAAAAGATATTTTTGAAAAAAATGTTATTCGAATTCAAAAACAACATTCTACCATATTTTAATACTACCAATCGACAATCGGTGGATGAAACATTGATCGATGATAATGATGACAACAGCAACAACAATCAAACTCTATCGACCCAAATGTCCCATAATGGTCGTATGATGTTTCAATTATCATCTTTGTTCTCATTCATCGAATATCATAACCTTCACCAAATCATGGATTTGATCCGGACACAGGCCACCAACTATTTGCCATTGTTGAAATCTTTCATATCATTTTCCTATGCATTTATTTTTGTCATTTTGGATTCTAGCACTTTTCTGCTGACTTCTGTCTTGAACTTTGTAAGTAAACCATTCGAATTGATCATACTAGACATAAACCATTTTTAAATTTAGATAATCTTTGCATTGGCATTGTTCTATCTGTTGTCGTCGAGCCGAGAAAAATACAAACCTGTTGAGTTATTGGATCACATTGTGGCTAGTCTGGTGACCGACCAAGAAGAGAACGAATTTAGCCATTTGGTTGAAGAAGTGATCAATAGTATTTTTGCGGCCACCATTAAAATATCCGCTTTTTATGGTGTCTACACTTGGCTTGTACATTCATTCTTTGGCTTACAAATCTGTTGCATTCCATCTGGTCAGTATCATTATTATTCTTAGAATTGTCGTAAATTCTAATCATGAACCTTCATCTTTTGATTAATCACAGTTGTTGCAGCTATATTGGCTGCTGTACCATTATTGAACGCATATTGGGCATCATTACCTGCTTGCATTTATCTATATTATTTCGATCCAAATTTACCACTAGTCAAATCTATTTCAATGTTTCTGGTCGCCATCCTACCATCGTTCATTGTGGATTCATCCATTTATTCGGATATCGAAAAGTAAGTGATTCTCTTATCTGGAAATTTTTTTTGACTAATTATCTTTATTTCAATTTAAAAATTGATCATCCCTACAGAGGTGGACATCCATATTTGACCGGTTTGGCAATCACTTGCGGTGTTGTCTACTATGGTGTTGAGGGGGCATTGTTCGGCCCGCTATGGCTTTGTCTATTGTTCATCATATTGAAAATGTGCACCGACTTGGACAAAAATTTTCTAAACACTTTGACACCTTGATCTGATCATGATTTGATGCTGTTTGAAAAATGATTACCAATGATTTTTATGTTAAAACTTTTTCGGAGAAATTTATTTATAAAAAAATATATATCACGCATTGTTGATTGATTCAATCATGCATTATCCAATCATCAAACGTTTTCTTCCACGCATCCGAACTTGATCTAATCTTTTGTTTATTTTGTCGGTGGACATTTTTTCCAGATATTCTTGAAGAAATACATCGAAATTCAATCCAGGATGTGTACTTTGTACGGCACGTTCCAACACATACAGATCAACGGCACGATCTTCATCCGAAGCGGATGTGTAGGAAAGACCAAAATCAATGGGAATGATAATGATTGATGGATCGGATTGATCTGTTTGTTTGATCATAAAATTGGACGTTGTCAAATCTCCATGTATCAGATTGGCAAGATGTAGTTGGGCGATTAGTTGAGCTAAATGTTTTAAACATTGGTCGATTGAATCAATGTTTTCCTCACGTTGACATTTGAATATATATTGGCTCAAATTGCAAGCATCTTCGATTTTTGAGAAGATTATGTTCCGATCATCGCTGTGAAGAATCGTACACATTGTTTCGTGGACATTTTTGCATTTATCAGCGATCCGTTTATAAGCTTTGATTTCGGATTTAATCCTTCCTTTGGTCAATTTACGATCCAATTCTGGTAGACGATATTGCTTTTGGAAACGATTCTTCAATATTGCCGATTGTTTTTTATATTCACCTTCGTAAACACGAGATTCGGCACCTTGAAACAGCAATGTCCATTCTGTGTCAGCAAACGATAATTTGGGATCACAAGACATTATTTTTCCATAAAATTCAACAAAAAACATGTGACAACATGAAGATGTAAGCAAAGACTACCAGATGGCAGCACGATCAACTTCAAAAAAAAAAAGTGACTTGCCAGTCATCATCAAGCATTGTTTGACCGATGACATGTTTCTTCATGATCAATGCGTGGATGAATCGAATTCATTCATTCACTTGCTGGCTCTCGTCCTGGATGGTCGTCGTCTCGTTCGCTCTCTCGCTTTCGATCAAGTCCTCTTTCTAACTTAGTTTTTGTTAGTTGGTGTTCGGAAGATCACTTCGTCTTGTTGCAGGTCTTGCTGGATCCCGATTTTGTGTGCCAGACCTAGTGTTTCGAAGAAAGTGGCCTGTCATATTCGCTCCAAAACTTCAGGTAATAGCTTTTTGTAAATAAATTTGTTGGACTTTTTTTTCTCCTTTTCTGGTTAGCTATTCGAGGATGTCCCGGTATTGGGCCGATGGCCCAACTAACTGCCCAGAGTTCGTTTTGGAGACATCATCAGTTCTTCACCACCGATTCTAAACAAAAGGATAAAAAAGTATCTTTGGTGGAAAGAAAGAAAAATCTTCTCCCGGTGAATATAATGATCATGGTGGAAATTTCTTCATCTTCAAAAAAAATATGGCTAACATATGTGGCTGATTTCTTGGATTTTTTTTTCGAAATCTAAAGTGGTATGGAGCATTTTTTCCATTACATCTGTTGCGCATGTATACCAGACCTGGTTGACGATTTAAAATTTTCCCGCCATTTTAGATAGTCTATAAAATATCAGCTGATTGCCTTTTTTTCTTTTTTTTCTTCTTTTTTCTTCTTTTTTTTTTATTTTTACTTTTTATTTTGATTTTTATATTTTTATTTTTATTAATATAATAAAGATGTTTTAAATATTACAAAATGTTTTCTTTAAGATGTTTTTGAAATATTTCAAAATGTTTTATTCAAGTTGTGCTTAGC
This sequence comes from Amerodectes protonotaria, assembly GCA_025882695.1. Classification (NCBI taxonomy): domain Eukaryota; kingdom Metazoa; phylum Arthropoda; class Arachnida; order Sarcoptiformes; family Proctophyllodidae; genus Amerodectes; species Amerodectes protonotaria. The sequence continues at coordinate 45,990 of JAOZJS010000038.1, read as the reverse complement.
ATACTACATTGAGTATGACCAAGTACAACCAGGCAAAAATTTGGAAAAAAACTATCTAAAATAGCGCGAATTTGGATGGAGCTCTGGCGGCCAACAAGACGGCTTGATTTGATTGGTTGTCAATGATCAGCCAATAAAAACGTCCATAGCGATTCGTCAATCATAAATCCATCAGGTGTCGTATTTTGCCACAAAAAATCAGCCCATTTTAAAATCAGCATTTCTCATTTTCCTCAACAGATGGCACCACATGTCTCCAAAAGAATAACGATTTGATGGTAAAAATTTTGAGCAACAGATGGCGGCACTGGTTGTTAAGGTAAGAAAATTGGGATTAAAAATTTTCTAGGCAAAATCGGGCAGAAAAGAAGGTTAAAAAACAAGTGTTAGCTGAATGAATAGGTGGGTAAGAGAGTGGCTTCAGTGGGGGGGCGGTGAGAAACAAAAATCGGCTAACATAATCAAATTCTAAAGAGATTTGAGAATTAGATTTAGAGCTTAAACTACCCTTAAACTGGGATTAATAAGAAGTTGATTAACAATAATTGCTTGCTAATTTAAATACTATCCTAACCAATGATGATCGAGGAGAAAACTAAAAAGATGATCACTAATTTCAATATTTTATTCTGACAAAATCAATCAGCGAGAATATGCAAATCTAAAATTTAAGATTCTAAAAACTGGCAAAAAGAAGGAAAAATATTTGGCTAAACTAACTACAAAATTAAAACTAGATTTAGCTTGAATAAGAAAAATGGTGACACAAAAAAATCAACGACATACCGCATGGACATCCATTCCAAGACGCGAGAGCCAGAGAGTGAGAACCACCATCCAAGAAGAAGACGAGAGCCAGAATGAACAACCAACCAACCATCCAGGACGAGAGCCAGCGAGCGAATGAATGAATCCGATTGATCAAACACATTGATTGATCATGATTGATCATGAAGCGTCATGATTGTTATCGGTCAAACAAATCAAATCATCAACAAGATGATAACAAAATGAATCAGATTGGATGGATCAATTTTTGATAATTAATTTCGATCATCACCAACAGATGGCGCTAAAAACCAAGTAAGATCCTATAACAATTGCAGGCACTGTCTTGTGTGACCAGTTGTTGGAGGCAGTCCTTAAGAAGTCACAACACAAAGAAAGCATATAGTCATTGAAGTGTGTTTTATTATTAGTAGTCATGGTAGTTTTTTTTCTTCTAAATAAAAAAGAGAATGCTGTGTGGCGTAGGCGGAGCCAAAAGAGCGAGAGGAGAGAGAGGATATAGGATGCTTTCAGCCAATCGAAATGTGGCTTTGCCTTGAATAGCACAGGTTGTTTAGTAGCTCAAAAGTGCGGGCGGGCAGGGGCAACAACAAGGGACATTAACAACATTTTAAAAAAAATTGCATTGCATTGGCTGCATTGTGATTTGTTTTGTGTTTGTTTGTGGTGGAAAAAGGGGAGGGGATTAGGGGGCGGGGTTTAGAAGAAAAATAAATATTTTCTGGTTCATAGTTATCATAATAATAATACCAATAATAATATAGAGCCAATAATAACATTATCATTATTATAGGATGTGATTTGATTGGTTGTTGTTGTGGTTGTGGTGGGTTGGTATATGAGAAGAGTATGGGCGGGCCGATGTTTCGTTTCTTATTCTCGTATGCGCGCCAAAAGCCCAAGCTCAATTGGGCAAAGTCTTCAAGATGGCCTGTACTTCGTCGGCCACGGCCGACAAAACAAATTCAAATTGTTGTTTAGTTTTGACCATACCGCCACGTTGATCACGAATATGCTCCAACGATGCTGCCAGATCAATCTCTTTGGCACCTTTGGCCAAACGATTCAAAACCATATCGATCAGAATATAGGTACCGGTACGTCCCACACCATCATTACAATGCACCACAATCGGACATGATCTTCCCTTGTATGATTTGTTCACCTTACGACGAAAATCCAACAATGATTTTATGCTTTGCGGTACGCCCATCTCTGGCCACGAAAGATAATGAAATTGGGTGACCGTTCTGGTTTCGCCTGTTTTCAAATTTTTCAAATAAAAACTTCGCACCAAATAATCATCGCACCAAATATGTTCGGAAACCAAGTGTACTTCGAAATTCCCGTACACTTCCGATCCTTCTTCTGGCCAATATCGTTCGCACATGTTCAAACCATTCTCTCGAAGACGGGTCAACATTACAATCAAAACGCTGCCTTGTTCCCAGATCATCTACCATAATAATAATAATAATCGAGGTTATTAGGTCAAGATCATTTGACCAACAGGTCATTGGGTCAAACGGATCATTGGGTCAAAAAACCGGGTCAAACTATACCTGCCAAAAATCCGCCTTGGTATTGGGCAATGGTCCTTGTGTGGCAATGTAAGCCGGATTCCTAGGATCGTGGTCGGTCTACCCCGGGTCAAAGAAGAAATTCAGGCAATTGTCACCAATTGAACTTTCAACTTCCAAACACAACTTACAATGGTGTTGGCATTGATATAATCCGAATTGGAAACATTGGCACCATCATTCAAAATGACCCGTGAATGATCATAGGGCAACACGTTTGGATAACGATTCTTACTGGCATTCTGTTTCTGCAATGCAGCATTACACGAACATGGATCTGCTTCATACGTACACAATGCTTCCCATTCTTGATCCAAACGATCCTTTCGTTTCAGATGATCTTCCATGTAAGACTGTGGGAGTGGTGGGTGGGTGTGGTTATGGGCGGGCATGTGGTGGGGTGTGAAAGAGTAGAAATAGAGTTATCAACTCAAAATGCTGCTGGTGGTGTGTGTTATAAAGGTTGATCCTACCAGAATTATATGCCCGGTGGTAATGTCCATGTTGGTCGATACCGGTTCTTCAACATAGGATGATGTTGATGAACGGCTTGGTGGATTGGTACCTTGATTATTATCATGTTGGCTACCATGCTGGCTACCGGATTCAACATTCTTCATGGCCGCTGCTTTGTTGTTGTTGCTTGGTTCTTTTTTCTCCACATCAACACTTGAATCTGAAGCTGCCGAGCTGTTTTTGTTATTACCATCGGTCGTCTTGTTTCGAAAACGTTGTCGACAAAGATCCTGTGGAACGGCAAAAAAAACGAAAAGCATCCAATCATGATGTTGCTGGATTTAGTATTCCAAATTCGATTCAGGCCTCACACACCCACACACCCACACTTACTTGATAATCAAACTTGATCCAATCCTCTGACAATTTCATAAATCCTTTGATCTTTTCTCTAAATTTAACATTACGTCGGAACAAGTATACCACGAACGCTGCAGAAATGATTGATAAAATTATTGTTGTAACCAATAATGTCATCCGTAGGATTTGATCATTGGATTGTTGCCATTGTCTGGCCGAAACAACTGGCAGCTTGGTCCTGTCTCCGATTCCCGTTTCTTTCACCACATATCCGGTGATGTCTTGGATCAGTTTGGCCGAATCCTCTGCGGGATCAACCGGAGCGAGAGCGAGAACAAACAATAGAAAAAACAAACAATAGAAAGAACAAACAAACACACACACAGGGGATTAGTAGGGATTTCGACAAGAACAAATAGTGGAGAGAACAAATACAACCGAACACACGCCCACATACCGATTCTGGTGGCCACTTGTGATGCATTCAATTCTTGATAATTTGGATTCACTTTGAATGTGATTTGATAATCCTCTTTTCTACAATGATGGTGGGGATTTGGTAAGAGAAATACGAATACAACGAATACAGATCATCCGCACAATCACACACACACCCAGATCAGATTAATCTAACCTCAGATTGGAGAATGTTCCACGTGGTAGATTGAACAGTTGTTCGATGGTCTGCAAAAATGATCCGGAATCTTCTTCGCCCAACCTGTGTCAGAATATGATTAGTATGATCAACACAAGCATGGCCATTGGTTTGGATTTACATTTGATCGATGACCACATAGGCATGGGTCGAATCGATCGCCTCCAAATCGGTTTTTTCGCCCGTTGTGGCCATTCGTATGATCAATTGATCTTTGGATGCCGCCGAATCCAATTTGACCGGACCTTCGGCCACCGGCTGCTGTGAACGGATGCTGAAATCTTTTTTGGCTAACCACGACGACGACCAAGAAGAAGAGGGATTAGCCTTGTTCGATCAACAACTATAACAACAATTTGCTTACTTAAAACATTATCTGCCGACATGCCGCCGCCTCCGTTGTTGTTTGCTTGGTTTGAGCGCAGATCTCCATTCTGGACCATGTCCGTCGCCGATGATTCATCGGAATCCGGATCCCGTTTCGACGATGAAAGATTTTCCAAAATATAATCCTCCAAAAATATCGGCCCTGGTTTCTTGATATCATAACGATGATTACGGTAAAAGTTTGGCAACAGATAATTGTTACTATAGTTGATGTCACCAATCAAAATCTCTTTTCGATCATCATCATCATCATCGTCGTCATCTTGTTGTTGTTTCTGGCCATCTTCGCCGCTTACCATCATGTGGCCATCATCGCCATGATCATCATCTTCTTGTTGCTCCAGGCCATCACCATCATCCTTGATCAATTGACCATTCAGAATTTGATTCAACAATAACAAATCACCATAATCCAGATCTAAATCTTCCAATTCGGAATTTCTAAACGTATATCCACCACCGCTATTATCATTGTGATCATCAGCCGCACGATCATCATTATCATCTAAATCCAACAATATTACATCATGATCATCATCCACTTGATGATGACCACCATCTTCGGGATCAGGATCATCCACTGTGGCGGTGGATGATGTTTCAATCAATGTTAGATCGAATGGATCCATGTTGGTGTTGATATCTTCAGTATCACGTATGATACGTATCTCCGGTATCGTCTTCAATATGGACATCAATGGTGATGATTGTTGTTGTTGTTGATGTTTTGCTTGTTTCCAAACAGCACCACGATCATCACCACGATCATTACCATAATGATGATCACCAATAATGTCAGTGTCATGGAACAAGGTTTCGATTAATTGGGGATCATTAAATTCTTCTTGTTCTTGGAATTCATTCGAATTGCTGCCAGTGAAGTCGTTAACAATGTCGTGGTGGAACGTCGTCGTTGTTTTCATTAAATTTTTATTTGGAACATAATTGCCTTGTAGCTCCTCCTCCTGCTCCTCCTCCTCTTGTTGTGGATCAAGATTGACGTCATTTTTAGACATTCCTGGAAATTCCTGTTTTCCAGAATACAAAACACGATTCAAAACAAAAAAGTTCGATCCTGAATTCCTTTTAAATAGCTCGTGTGGGTGTGGGATGTGGGCGTGGTCTATACGAAGAGTTTCGAGAGTCTCGACGCGACCAGAAACATAAAACAAAAGAGATCATCGCTTACCTTTAATCCATCGATTTGCCCATCATCATCACCATTGTAATTACCATTGTTGATCATATCCTGTAGGTAATCCAACAATTCTCTATTCTTATCCAGATCAAAATTATCATCATCATTGTAACCATCTTCATCATCATCGTGTTGATCGTTGTTCCGGAATAGTACCGGAAACAATTGTAACATATCGATATGTTTGCCACTGGATGGCGTGGATGTTTGTGAATTTTTGGTGGATGAGGAGGATTTCTTTGAAGAAGACGACGACGATGATACGGATACGGCTGGTGGTGGCGGGGGTTGGGCTTGGGGCGGGGCTTGAGGCGGAAACAATGATATCAATGGTAAACTTTCTTTATTCAGCTCATTCTGATGTTGCTGTCGGCGTTGTTGTTGTTGTGGCTGCTTTTCAATTGGTTGTGGTTTCCGGAATGGCCGGCTTGTTTCAGCCACCGACAACGATGATGGTCCATCGTATGGTACCAAATATTTGGATAAAGTTTGTTCAATATTCTGCAACGGAAAAAAAATTGACAATGGTGGGTGTGGTGGGCGTGACAATTAAAATTAAGGTTGGTCCACAACAATGAAGGAAGGAAGAAGGAATAATAATGAATTCATGAATTTCATCAAAATTTCATGAAACCGATCCACGATCCATTATTATTGTTCACATTGGTATCCTATTACAATATATTTAACTATATTAGCGTCGATATTGTGGAACTTACTATGGATAAATCATCATCAGATTTTGCTGGAACGCTGGAAACCTGATTCGGCAGAAGAAGCTTTGGTTGCCGTTGTTGTCGTTGTTGTTTCTCATTGCCGCCATTGTTTTTTTCATCAAAATTTTCCGAAGATTGTCGGCGAATATCATCCGGTTTGTCCACATTCAAATATTGTTCACACTGTTCTGGATCATATCTGGAACGTGGGCGATCATTGAGTATGACCTTCAATATACATTGTGTGTAGGGGTGTGACCACGTGAATCCTTGATGGTTAAGGCGTTGCCATTCTGATTCCAATAGTTGTAAGGTTTTCCTATCTAGCTCATAGATGTAATCCGATGTGAATGTTTCCGTTTTTGGATCGTATTGTTCACATCGTCCAAAGGCGTGGTCTAATTTCCAATGGCCAATCGCAGGCACGGAGACACGGAGAGAGGCGGAGAGAAAATGGAATTCGATTATAGTGTCATGTTTCAAGCACGAAACTAATTATCCGGTTGGATTGTCGTCGTCGGTACTTACCATCAAAACAAACTTGATCCTCCGGGCAAACATCGCTGTACAGACAACCAATGATACGATCTTTATAGGAAACACCACCACCACCACCAGTCGAGGTTGTCGAGGTTGTTGATGGTGGTGGAGGAGACAGTACACCGGCGCTACAAATCAATTGATTGGGGTCGTAGCAAATTGTAGCCACCAGAACAATGCACAAAAAATTGATTCTGGCCACTATTCCCAGATTTTTGCCCATTCTCTTCATGATGATGATGAACAACGGTTGTTCATCCTATTCATGCCCAGTGCAACGATGATGATGATGATGAGATGGTCACTTGTCCACCATGTAGCCAAATTTCCGCTGGCGAGATCCAAGGCGCGATCCAACAACAACAACAACTAGACGACGATATTATAAGTATTATAAGCTTCCCGAAAAGTGTCGACGTGTCTGGACGATCGTGCTATTTGCTTCGATTTGGAATCAAACAACAAAAATCAGACTCCGCCCACCAAGTCGGTTTTGATTGGTTGTCAGATCAGATCAGATGACCGCACCACAACCAATGAAAAGAGAGACGACGGACAGAAAGTCAAACAGATTAACAGATTATGGTTTCTTGCCCGCTTCAGGATTAGCTAACGGCTAGCCGAACCAGCACCCGAACTTTGGAACCAAAAACAAGCAACAACAACAACAAAAAATTAAGAAGCTCAGGAAATCGAAGGATTGGATCAGGCGGCGGCGAGGATAATTATGATTATGCTGATGATTGGATGTGATTGGATGTGGCTGGATGAAGTCTATGTGATGGTGATGGTGTGTTCAACAAGGTTCAACTAATTCCTAGATTAATCGAATGAAGGATTCTTGAAAAACACCAGAATCCATCTGAATCTGAATGTGATTTGATTGGTGGATGTTGTGATTTATAATATCAAAAAATAGAAGTAATATGAAATTCTATTTGGTCCCAAAAGAGACACCAACACAGCAGCAGCAGCAGTTTCACTCTCAGATTATAGTTCGGTTTGGTTTGGTTTGGTTTGGTTTGGTTGGCCGTCTCCGGTGGAATCAAGACGAGAGAGAGAAGAGAGAGAACGAGAGCGAAGAAGAATAAAATAAAATAAACTCTTCTTCTTCTTCTTCTTCTTCTTCTTCTCGCGGTGGATACAAATATTATGTAATAATAATAATATAAATCGGGAAAATGGCATAAGCCAAAGCCAACATTAGCATTGGCTCCAGAGCAGCGGCAACATCAGCTCAAGCGCATTGGAATAAACGAACCACCAAACCAAACCTATCCTAACCATATTATTCTATTTCGAATGTTTGCGTTTGGTTCAGGATACTGGTTGGTGATGATTTGGAATCCGAAGCCAGCCAGCCAGCCAACCTAACTACGCATGCACATTTGATATTATTTTTGGCCAGATCGGGCGCCATCCATCTCCCAAAATACACTCTCTCTCTCTTGCTTGATTCTGTATTCTGTAGGGGTCTATATAATTGGATTCTGGTCCAAAACGAAACGAAACGGGCACCCACCGGTTGGCGTCATCAATTTGTTTCCCCCATCTCTCTCTCCTTTGTTTGGTTGGTGGGGCTGATTCCGGCAGGATGCAGGGCGCCATACAACGAGCAGCAGGAATCTGGCGCCGCCGCTTCTGCTGGCGCCACCACCACCACCGCCAATAATGTTCTTCTTTTGGAACAAAGAGCGATAGGTGTGTGTGTGTGTGTGCATGTGGAATTTTCTGCGGATTCTCGTTTGGATTCTGTGTGTTAAGGTTGGTTCCCATCGCAGAGGGGAAAGCGCTTGCTTTCTCGCTGTTTCCTTTCCCTTGAGGATTCCCTGTTGTGTGTTACCCAAACGGGATCTGGTTGTCGTCGTCGTTGTTGGCGTTGTTGTTGCTGTTGGCTATATATAGGCGTGTACACACCATGGTGTGTGTGTGTGTGTATACCAGCGAAAAACGCCAAACAATAATTTATGGCCAAGCAAAAAGGAAGGTACACGAACACACCCACAAGCTAAAATCAACATCAATTCCCAAATATTTTATGTGTGTTTGCTCTTTCCCTGAATTGCTTTTGTCTGTCTACCGGTCTGAATATGTGCACACACTTGCTGCACGCACACCCCCCACACGCCCACAAATACGGTTTCAGAACGGTGAAAAGCGATTCGGCGAAAATATAATAAGAATGATAATGACATAAAGCTTCTAAAAGAACGGGAATTATTTTTTTTGTTTTGGAATCAGCGCCATCTGGTGGCCATCGAAATGTACTCCATTTTCTCATTTTTGGTGCATGTGCGTTCAGTTCCGGTGGAATTTTGTTTTTTTTTTTTTGTTGAACAACCAACAAACAAAATGTCATGGAATCTGTCTTTCTGTCTGTCTGTCTGTCTGTCTGTCTGTCTTAAGGTGTGTGGGTAGATAGCTAGCAGCGTCTTGTTGTTGAATCAGCGATTCCCAACCTATTTTGCCACAAAATGCAGAACAAAAGGATAAAAATGCACCTACTTTTGAGGTCGGATGTGCCCTTGCAATGACGTTGGCGTAGTGCTGTTCAAAGATGATGGTACAGACTATTATATGCATCCCCAAGATCCTGTAACCACACCCCATTGGCTTTTACCCTATAACAACAGGCTACTATAGAAAGATGATGATACAAGCGAGAGATAGTATTAGTAAGGTGGAAAATTGAATTGGAAAGCAAGCCGAACGCCTCCTCCTTCTCCTTCGTCTTCTTCTTGTTCTTGTTATTCGTCTTCATAATAATGTGAGACGGGAGGTTGGGCATCACTGTAGTCCAAATGCTGATCATTCTCATCTCGCACTTTGGTTGGTTGTTCAAATTACATACGATATAATCAAGTTCAACCTACGCATTGATCAAACAACAATCCTGTGTGTGTGTTGGTGTGCAAGAGGTGTCCTCATTTTTTTTTCGGTTTGGTGTTGGTTCGGGTTCTACTTGTATAGTGTGTGTGGGCGTGGGCGTCAAGACCAAACATTGATGTTAACATGTTCTAATGGCGTGCGTATAGCTAACATTTAGCTAGAACAAATCCAAAAAATTGTGGCCTGCTTAGTTCGAATTAGTCCTGTCATGTGAGGTGGTGGTGGTGGTAACGTTAGCAAATAGTAGAAAACCAACCAACAAAAATACAGGAAGAGCCAGAAACAAAACAAAACAATGCGGAACAATACAATTAACAACAATAAACAATACAACACACAATACGATAATAACATTTAAAAAACAAAGCGATAAAAAGCAAAAACGAATTTAGGACAACCTTTTTTGTGATGTCTTGCATTGCCCAGCACTCTTAGTGCACTATTAGCCGTGCACTTCAATACGTGCATGTGATGTGCCTGTGATATGTGTGACGTGTGTACATGTGTGCCGTGTCTCTCTCTGTGTGTATGTGAAGCTCCGCCCCAAAATCATCATCATTATAGTGTTGTTATAGTGCATTTGTGTGTGGGCTGTCTGTTCCACCAAGGACAAACGTTCGTAACACTGGCCACCTAGTAACGCTGACCACACAGTAACACAGCTTATAGCTCTCTCGCTCGCTCTCGCTTGTCCAATGCACACAAACAGTGCGACAACAAGCAGTGCAACAGCAACAGCAAGCGCAACACAGCACAATACAATACGGCCCGATGAGCAAACACGACACTAATAAAGATACGCCTTCCCGATATGCGCATGCGCACATGATTTTTGATTGGACCAAAAACAAAAAAAATCTTTTCGAAACAAAAAAAATAATTTCCCACGAAAAACCTTGGATTTATTATTAGCAGTATTCGATTATTATTATTATTGATATCCGTGTAGAATCCTAAGCAAACGTTTGTTAATGTAGATACCTTGTGTGAAGGCCAATTGAAAATCATGATGATTCCAACGTTGGTCCGGTACCAGATAGTTGTCCAACAAGGTTACTGCAGGGGGAATCCACAGGGGGCGGAAAGAACGGGGTGGAGGAGGAGTAAGAGGAGTGTACTGATGATGACCACGCCGACAAAAAACAAACGAAAATCCCACACTAACCATTCAGACAGTTGATCAAACGTCGGACATCTTGCAAATCGGCCAGTGCATCATTTTGTCCATAAAACAATGCAATATCCTCCGAACGAATGGCGGCCAATGGATAATCGGGAGCCGACACTTGTCCATACAGCCGGCGGTTCCGTTGTGGACCATAATCCAGCATCTGATAACGGTCCGTTTGGATCATTTGTCCCAGCTGGGCCAATAGGCGTGACGAGGTTGGTACAGATGAGTGAGCTATCAGCACCGGTGTGACAGACTGACACGCCCCAAATGGGCGGAGTGAAAAAAAAATCATTTTTTGGAATATCATTTGGTGAAGCTTGATTGGCTGGTCATCATCATGACCATACCATACCTGATTGTAATTGGCCGGATCTCGGCCATTGATCGAATAGAGAAATTCGGTGCAAATGCTCCTCAAGAATTGATTGCCACAGAATAGTACGGCGGTCAGCTGTGAAACGAATTCGGGCAGGCCCACCGATATGGACAAAGATCTGAATGACACGCCCCCAACAAATTGGAAGGATAATGAATAATTCGAATCCAAAAAACCAAAATGGACCAATCAAACCTGGCCAATGGATAAAGGGGCTGGGCTATCCTCAACGAGCTTCGGATATTGGACAAATAAGCCACCGGTGCTAAGGCTATGAATGGTCGAACCAGTTGGCCATATTCCGGTATTAAGGATTGTAATGCGAACATTTGATCCGTTCCCAACGAATGTCCAATATAGGCCAATGATGCTGGTGGCGGTGGGGGAGGGGGTGGAGAGGGAGGGGAATTCGGATTAATAATTGATAATCTAAAAATTCGAAATTTGGATCAATTTCCATTTCGATTCGATTACTATTATTATTATTATTGAAATTACTTTGTCCCGTTATCCTCAACACGTATGCAATAACCGCGGGAACATCGTGGATGGCCATCTCGGTCAATGTGAATTGCCAATATTGGCCATCTTGGGCCGACGAGGAATCGTATCGGGTATGCCCATTGGAATAATGTCCACCACGGCTATTGGGCAACCATACATCGTAACCACAAGAGGCCAACGTAAACCCGAGCGTATTGGTTACCGATTCATGGCAATCATTAATTATTAAAGGATACGATTCTTGGTAAGTACCGTTCGGATCCAAATGGCCTTGGGTGGATATTAGCCAAGAATCGGAACTGACGCCGATTCCATGCCATAATAGCACCGGGCGTGGCGTTCGGGTTCGGTTTTGAAATGGATTAATTATCCGGAACACCTGAAGCCGGTAACCATCATCGGTGGTGATGTGGTGGGTTTCCGAACGGAATCCTCGGGATTCGATCAATTCTGGCTACACGGACAGACAGACAGAAAAGAAAATAATGATGGAAATCAGCCAAGGGAATGACACACCCAGGAGGAGGAGGAGAAGCGCTTGAATATGATTAATACCGTTGTGCGGAATATATCAGGATTAGCATCATACAGCAGCGATAGCCATGATGGCGCGGAATAGAAACCCGGATTATCCGGGATTGTTGGGGGCGTTTCCGTCAAGTTACGGTGTCCCACGGTGGTGGCAAAGATGGGCGTGGCACAGAAACACCACACCCACAAAAAGAACCAAATCGGGCAGACATCAGATGATTTCAACATTTTCAACCAACAACAACAACGCAGGTCGTTGATTGGTTGGTTTTTATGAGCCGCAGAACGTCGAGCAGAAACTACGACCTGGCGCCATGTGGGCTCCGTATTTAAATATACGATCCCGGAAGATTGTTAAAATGATTTTAATTTATAATTCTAGGATTATGGGGGGCTTCAATATCGTTGGCCTCGATATGATAATCGACAAAATGTTTAAAAACATCGATTGAGAAACGAATGAAACAAAAATAAAGGTTTTGGCGCGGTTGACCAAAATACAAACGTATATATGTGATGACACTACTATGGATGAACATATTTGGGTTATATTTTAGCGGTAAAAACGAAACAAGATCACACCGAACATGAGAACCACTGTGGTCATGCCCATACTATAAGCTAATCCTTTGAATACTTCCCAATGTAACAATGACCAACCACGAAAGATGATGTTCTGTACGGATATGATGGTCAATGTCATTGGATTCCATAACACTAGTCTGTAGGCCCATTTCGGTAGGCTGATGATTGGCCATAGGCATCCACAGGAGAAAATCAAGGGCATTTCTATGCTAAACACCAGCATCTATAATATATGTGTGCGGCAAAATCGAAGGTCAAATCGGGCTGTGGCATATAAAAAGTTAACCAATAAAATGTGTTGCTTACCAATGATGCAACTTGGGACATGCAAACAATGGATAAAATGATTCCCATACAGACACCCTGGAATCCGGCTGCGAAGCTTATGATGAATACATACCACAATGAACCAACACATGTTGATTCAAACACGAAAAATGTTGTGAATAATATCAATATGACTTGTGTGAAGACTGGAAATGCAAAAAATAGTATGTAGGACAAAAGCAATTCTTCACCGGTGATTCCTGCGACAAATCCTCGTTCCATATGGCCCTCGACTCTTTCTCGTACCACGGTGAACGAACCGATCAACATGGAAATACCATGCACAACGCAAATCAGCATACCGGGAGTGATGAATTCAAAATATTTAACCTCCATTGTGCCATAGATTGGTTCCTGTGTTTCCACTGGTGAGCCAAAGAACGAAGGATTATAGCCCAACATATCGCCAACCAATTTAACGTATTGCTCGAATGCATTCAATATTGCTTGATAGCTATACAAATAGAACACTGTATTTGATGTGTCCGGATATAGTTCAATATTGCTATGTTTCACCACTTTTTCTGTGACCCTTTCTGGTTTCATGAAACGTCTTTTAAAATATTTGGAAAAATTCGAGGGGAACCGCAACGCCAATCGGGCTTCATTCTTGTGTATGGCATCGATTGCTTCATCCAAATCATTGTAATAATGTAAATCAAGCGTTATTTGGTCGATTTGTTCAATAAATAACTTGAAGACAAAAACAAAAGAAAAAACAGTGGATTCAAATCAATCAAATGTTGTGTGTCTGGCTGTGAAATAATCATCATCATCATCCTTGCACTTACTTTAGACAAAGAATTGTTAGATCTATTGTGTTCTTCATTCACCACCGCCACCGGGATACCGTGTGGATTTCTGACAAATGACACTAAAAACAGTACAATCTGCAGTATGGGTATCACATTCATCAGAATCACTGAGTTTGGATTCCTTTTGAACAGAATGTAATTTTTGGTCATTAAAGCTCGAAGCCTAACAAAACTCATACGGATTCTGTTTCGTAATCCGTGATCTATTTTGGATTTATCCTTCTCCTTTTTCTGATCTTCAACCGTTCGATTCTTTCGATGTTCATCAATGTTTATCTCATCTCTTGGTTTCGTCTGTTTGCGATTGATTTTATACTGTGGATGGGATGCAGGAGCCGGTACAGATTTGGATCTGTTTAAATCAATTCTAACATGTTCATTATTATTATTCGAATCAGGTTTGGTTCCACCACCTCCACCTCCACCTCCACCACTGGTTCCAGCATCTTTTTCCGGTGATTCTTCATTTTCTTCTTCCAAGATTATTTTCGGAATATTTCGTTTGGTGGCGTTGGACGATGCGAATTGGGGCGAAGCCGTATGCGCAGCACTCGATGATGATGACGGTGTCTGGGGCGGAGATGATTGTTGTAATGATTGTGATTTGGCTTGTTGTGCTGCTAGAAATTCAGCTTTCTCAAGGCAAAGCTCCAGGAAAACCTCCTCCAATGATGTACACTCAAATCTGTTTAGTAATTTTTTGGGGTTGTCCTCGGCCAACATTTCTCCAGTATCTATGAAACCGACCTGTTGATAGAGAGAGAAAGAGAGAAGAAAGAGAGAGAGGAGGAGGGTTCAATGAAAAAAAGTACAACCAAGTGTTGTAGAAGGAGGAGTAGGAGTAGAAAGCGGAGAAAATTTTCTAACTTACTCTGTACGAATTAATTGCTTCCTCCGTGTAATGTGTGGTGATGAGTACAGTGGTACTGAAATTTTCGCACAATTCTTCCAAATAGTTCCAAATCTTTTGCCTGAGCAGGGAATCCACACCGACGGTTGGTTCATCCAAAATCAGCAACGGTGGTTGATGGATCATGGACACCGCCAACGATACACGACGTTTTTGGCCACCGCTCAGTTGACTGACCACACGTTTCTTTTCGGGCAAATTCAACAATTCAATAAATCGTTTCACATCTTTTTTGATGGTTTTGCGGTTCAAACCGTACAAGGAACCATAGTAGACTAAATTTTCTTCAATACTCAACAAGTCGAACAATGCCAAATCTTGTGGCATGTAACCGACGCCCGCCCCAGGGATGTTGGATTCTGGAGTGCCTGGTTGTTTTCCAAACACTCTGATGGTACCGGACAATGGTTTGTATGTGCCCAGCATGATTCGCAGCAATGTGGTTTTGCCACAACCACTGGCACCCAACAATGCATAGATCTTGCCTTTCGGAACCGTCAAGTTGATATTGGTCAGAACCGGATTAGCCGAGTTATAATGATACGATACTTTTCGGACTTCCACACATGGTTCAATTTCCGGATCCGTTTGTGTCGGACTGGATGGTTGATATTCTAACGAATCAAAACGTCTTAGTTTTAATTTGGCACCATAATATTGACGATCAGAATGATCTTCATCGTGACAGCTATATTGTCTTTGAAGCGGAAACATGTTGGCTGTTTGAGGATATTTTCTTTTTCTTTCGATGTGAGAATCTTCACCAATTCAGAAACTGAAACTGTTGTCGGTGCTGTTGCTGTTGTTGTTGTTGTTAGACGATCACACACACAAATCAAATTAATTTGATAGATTCACAATGATTGATTTACAGAGGATAACCACAAAAAAAGATTGTACTTGTTCGATGCGGATGATTATGTTTGGCCAAAGATGATGCAAATAAAAAATCCCTTAGGAAGTAATTGTTTGACATACATACATGACAACCATAACAATAGAGGAGTGAATCCCCTCCACAGCCAATATCGTTGGATGGTTTGCTAACATTGAAATCAATCTCCGTGTGTGTGTGTGTGTTTCGGATTGATTGAATTTAATGACGGCAAAGATGTTCAAGACGACTATTGTTGACGATTTGAGGGAGGTTGATGTTGTTGATGTTGGTCGAAAAACACAAACCAAAAATAGAATGGTGGTCACGATCACATTTGGCTAATTTTGGCTGAACTCGTTTCAAATCAACCAACCATCCGACCATCAATCGCTTTCGATGTTTTTTTGTTTGTTTAAAAAGAGGCGAAGACAAAAAAGTCTCAATTTCTTGACGAAACTTGGTGTCGGCGTGTCCATCAAAGAACAGTTGCGTTAATATTTTTGTTGTATTGTCTTGATGGTGTATAGCGAATAAGACGAAGAAGAGAAAATTGAAATTTTTCCGGCAAACACAAGACACACTTACGATCGACACTGGATTTTGGATGGATTTCATCAAAAAAAAAACTATTGCTGCCGTTGCGGTTGACAGTTTTCGCAAAATTTACCGCTTGTAAGTGTGTTTGCGTTTCTTCAGCTTCAGCCAACAAAAAAAAAAGATTGAAATTATTGTTTGGCGGTGACCACCGTAATTTAAGGGAAAATGTTTGTCGAAACACACAGACAAACACACACCGCGAAAAAAAGCTTCGAAAAAGTGAGGAACGAAGATGGAAATTTTCATTCGATTTCGAAGCTTTCGCTTTTTGGTCGTGGTGTGATGGTGGTGGTGGTGGTGGGGATGGTGTGTCTTCTCGCGCGCGAGTTGCCAATATTTGTGGTGGTGCTTCTGTGTGTGGTGGAGACGACCGTCACCATCATCGTTGTCGTCGAATAAATAATAATAATAATAATAATCGTTGCAATGATCTGTGTATTTGTTCTTGGGATGGGAGTGATTTTTGTTTCTCCGACACTTTCACTATGGTTGTCTTTGGTTTTCGTTGGGTTGATTGGTGGTGATGGTTGCAGCTTCTTGTTTCTTCATCTTCGTTCGTATTTCTGGAATATTAATAATAATTACAATATAAAAAGCATCTAAAAGGCAAGATTTTTGTTTTCAATCAAAAAAAATACGATGTTTAAATGTATTTTTCTTCCTTTATATTTAAGCTCGATGTTCGTCGAAGACATACAGCCGAAGAACACAAACATAATCTCTGATCAATGCCAGTATCAAACAAGAAAAATAATAAGTACTCCGATCCGATCTGTACTGTGTGATGGTGGTCAACGAGGTTTCTTTTTTTACAACATCGAAATTTTGGTGACCCTCTTTAAAAAGACGTGTTTTTCCTGGGGGAAAACCGTTGTATAAATCTTATCGAAGGATAAGGTTTGGCGTGTGTGTGTGTGTGTGCAATGTCTTGGCCGGCCATCCAGCAGAGCTGTTTGACGTAATTACATCAAAATTGATTGGTGGTGATGGTCTTATCAAAATATACACACACACACTGGCCAAACAAAACTGACATTGGTGTGGCAAAGGAAAACACACACTCCAGGACAGGATGTGGAAGGTGTGTGGGCGTGTGGTTGGGTGTGGATCAAATGATTAGCATATATGATCATGGTGTTGAAGCTGAAGCAAGCGAAAAAAAATGTGACCCGGAAAATCGCGACAGAACAAAACAAAGTCGCAAAATGGCAGTGTCGTGAAGATTTTCACTGATCACTGAAATGCATCGAAATGCGCTATTCGTTTTTGGTTTGTTTGTTTTTGTTTTTCGGGTCAAAATTGTTTGCCAGTCACAATCCGACAACATTGGAGGATAATTGTCATTTCCACCAATCAGCATGCACCAACCAACCGATCAATAATCAACAAAATCCAATATGATGCCCGAAGCCATCTAGGTCTTGGTTGGATGATGTTCACTGGACTGTGACCGGTGTTGTGGAAGCATTTGGATCATATATGGCATATATGTGTGATGTAATGTTTGTGTCATGTTTTTTTGTTGTTGTTCCAGAACAATATATTGTCACACTTACCACCATTTGGATCGCTGCTGATATTGGCTGGCTGGCTGTCACTTGTTGAATGCGCCCGAGGATCATGCAGATTGAATAGAACGAGTAGAACACAAGAGAACAGAACACCAATGATGGATGAAGCCAACAACAACATCCATCCATCCGTCAATCATCGACGTTCGTCAGATTAGGTTCAACTAGCTAGAATAAAGCTTCTAAAAGAAGAAAGTTGTTTAGGGTGGGGAAGATTAACCCTTTTTTCATAAATCTATCATTATGCAACCCAAGAGGGTAATCATGGTGGTAATGATGATGATATTGGCCCCGTCGTTCTTGCTGTTGTTGTTGTTAGACAATTTTCGTTTTCTGGCCGAAGAATAAGGAAAAAAACCTGACATTGTTTGAATTCGAAAAATAGCAGCAACAACCACAACAACCACCCGACAGACCAGAATAACCACCATGGCCAACACCACTACTTTTCGAAGCTTAAAGATATGGTTTCACTTTCTTTTTCGAAGACATAAAAAAGCAAAATTTCCAAAACTTCAATATCGTCGAAAATGGGGGCCAAGAGAGAGGGGCGACAATTCAATTGAAACAAAAATGTACAAGGTATAATCTCCATCAAAAATACTATAATTGATCATTCGAATTCGAATAAATTTGGCACGTTATTTGAAACAAACAAACCAAAAAAAAATTAATTGCTCTTTGAAAATATTCGAAGCTTTTTCCTTGGGTGTTTTTTTGTTTGATGTTTCAAAGATAAGAATCTAATTTTATTCCAGAAAAAAAAACGTTCGGAAAATATATTTGGAAAATTAGCTTTAAATTAGCTTTGGAATTTTTTTTTGATATTTTCAATGTCCAATCAAATCAATTAATCAATTGGTTGTGTGCGTGCTCGTGCCATTTCTTACACCCTTCCTTCACTCCCTCCCTCTCACACTCTCGCTACTTTTTTACTATTAGCTTTGCTTTGTGCTTTTCTACACGGGGAGGTTGCACAGTTTGAGTGTGTGTGCAAGGGAAGCTTACTTTGTTGTGGCAATGTGGCAAAGCGGGTCTTGCCTTTGTGCTAACATTTTGTTTTTGTTTTTGGTTTTCAATCCCCACCTCCTTTTCTAGCCATTTCATGATAGGGTGTGTGCGCGCGCGTGTTTGTGTGTGTTTGAATGAAGAATGAGAAGAAGAAAAAGAAGAAGATTCACACGCCTTTATAATGGCCATACAATATAGCCACACACACTGTTTAAATAAAAAAGATTAAGAAAAATTAACATTGAAAATATGCATTAATTATTTGGGAAAATAGAGAGAGTGAGAGAGTGAGAGCGAGCGCGAAAGAGAGGTGTCGTCAAAAATTGCCTGAAACCACACAAACACACGAATGCGCACGCTCAGATCGAATAATAATAATAATTCGAATTATTATAATTCGAATTATAATTTTGATGGCCAGCGTGTATGTTTCGGTTAGCTTCGATTTCGAAGATTTACGAGATTACGAAGAGAAATACAAAGATATTTTATTTTATTTGTTTCGGGTGGCTTATTATTATTATTATCATTTGAAAATCCGGAAATAGATGGCACCAAATATGACCACGAACGAGGTAAAACTCAAGCTGTACAATAATCCTTTGAGTACTTCGTAATGTGACAATGGCCAACCACGATACAGGATGTTGGCCAATGATTGGATGGGCAATGTCATCGGATTCAACAGCACAATGTTTTGTATCCATTCCGGTAGGCTTTGGATTGGCCACAAACATCCGGAAGCAAATATCAATGGCATTTCGAAGCTGAACACGAGCATCTATAATACAATTTTGGATTGATTTTGGATCGATTAATATTTTGTCACGTTTGAATTGTACAATTCTAGCTTACCATCGATGCCAACTCTGATCGGCATAGAATCGACATAACGGTTCCAACACAGACGCCCTGCAAGCTGGTCACAAAATTCATGATAAACACGTGCCACAATGACCCTACGCAGGTAACCTGGAACACGTGAAACGATATGACCATAACCATCATGTCCATTGTGGTCAGCGGAATGATGAAGAACATGATGTATGAAAGCAACAGTTCATCGGTTTGGATTCCGGCCACAAACCCACGTTCCAGATGACCTTCCATCCTCTCTTTGATCATGCTGAACGATCCAATCAACATGCTAATACCATGCAATACGGCCAGGCCACAACCGGGCATTACGAATTCGAAATAACGTGGCGCCATCGTACCATAAACCGGTTGTTCCAATTGGACCGGTGAGCCGAAAAAATTCGGATTGAAGCCCAGCATCCGTCCGATGATTTGGATGTATTTTTCGAATGCGTTCAACAATGTTTGATAGCTGTACAGGTAAAACAATACATGAGAGGTGTCCGCATACAGCTCGATGTTGCTATTGTTGGTCACTTTTTCCGAGACTTTTTCGGGCTTCAAGAAACGACGTCGAAAATATTTAGAGAAATTCGATGGGAACCGCACCACCATCCGAGCTTCATTCCGGTGGATGCCGTTGATTGCCTCATCCAGATCATCATAATAATGAAGATCCAACGTTTTCCGGTCGATTTGTTCGATGAATAACTGTATGTTGAAGATCAATACAAAATCAATCAATCAATCAATCGAATCAATCAATGGCCATCGATACTCACATTAGACAATGATGAATTGTTGTTGTTTATTGTGCTGTTGTTTCTGTTGTTCTGTTGTTCTTCATTCACCACCAGAACCGGAATATTCTCCAAGTTTCCGGCAACAATCAAACAAAAAATGATCGCCTGCAACGATGGCAGAATATTGCTCAAAATGATGGCGTGCGGATTGCGCCGAAACAGAAGATAATTCCTATACAACAAAGCTCGCATCCGTACCATGCTAAATCTATAATGATGTTTAATCTTGTGCCGATCCACTGGATTATCATGATTAACATAATCGTTCATCTGATGGATCATCGCCGGCTTATCCACCTGGCGGAAATCCACCGGCCACTTTGAGCAAGTTGGAGTATCAAAGTTGACACTTGTATTCGGATTGCACGGTGGTTCCGGGAATGGTGGTGGTGGCGCCACCTGTTCCGAAGATCGTTGTTGTTGTTGTTCCGAATTCGGTTTTGCCTCTTTTTCCAGGCAAAGCTCCAGGAAAACATCCTCCAATGATCTACATTGATATCTGTGCAATAATGTTTGCGGGCGATCTTCGGCCAACATTTGGCCAGAATAAATGAAACCAACCTGTTGATGTGATGATCATCAAGGAGCAATGTCAATGTCAAGGCAATCAAGAGCATCAAGCACAACAATCATTTCACTACTCACTCTGTACGCATCGATGGCTTCCTCGGTGTAATGTGTGGTCAACATAACTGTGGTGCCGTATCGTTGGCATAAATCTTCCAGATATGTCCATATCTTTTGCCTGAGCAAGGGATCCACACCCACCGTTGGTTCATCCAAAATCAGCAACGGTGGTCGATGGATCAAGGCCACGGCCAACGATACACGACGCTGTTGGCCACCGCTCAGCCGGCCCACCATCCGGCGCTTGTCGGGTAAATCCAAAAGCTTGATGAATCGTTTTACATCCGCTTTGAGCGTGGAACGGCTTAAACCGTACAAAGAACCGTAATAGATCAAATTTTCTTCAATACTCAATCCATGGAACAATGCCAAGTCTTGGGGCATGTAACCGACCCCAGCGCCGGGAATCCGAGATTCAGGCGTACCTGGCTGATGGCCGCCAACTTTGATCCAGCCGGACAATGGTTTGTATGTGCCCAGAATGATACGCAACAATGTGGTTTTACCACAACCGCTGGCGCCCAACAATGCATAGATCTTGCCACGGGGCACCATCAAATTGATATTGGTCAGAATCGGATTTGAAGATTTAAAATGAAACGATAATTGTCGTGCTTCCACACAGGGTTGGATTTCCGGATCCGGGCCGGGCCGCACCACCGGCGAGGCGGATGGCTTCGGTGGCTGAAGATGATGATCCGATGATGATGTTGATGATGATGATGGTGGTGGTGGTGGTGGTGGTGGTGATGATTCAAAACATCGAGATCGAGATTTCAATTTGGCACCATAATATTGACGATCAGAATGATCTTCGATATCGGCGGTGTATTTTTTAAATAACGATAACATTATTATATAATATTGATCACAATTGTTACTATTGATTCGTGTGTGTATTGTATCCGGTCGTGTATTGTTCGGGACCTATTCGGACCTCGAACCTTGAATCGAATGTTGATGTTTGATTTCGGAATTTCGGATTCTGATGCCTTTTAAAGGCTGAAATTATTATTATTATTATTATTATTATCATCGCCATTATCATTTCAGTTTAATTTTAGTTTAGTTTAGTTTTTCCTGTTTTTCGCGGCTAATAAAAACCGCTTTGTACACTGGCTAGCACTGCTTGTGTTAAGTGTGTTGGTTCCCCCTGCTAAATCGATTGGTTCACATACACACTCACGCAACATCCCACCAGCCAACCCCCAAGTTAGATTCATCGTCCAATCAAATTTGTTTGAGACGCCAAAATCCACGCCTTGTTTTTGGCTAAATGTATTGGTGAATGTTATAAATGTGTGTGTGTGTTTGGTGTGGTTTATAAATACTTTTTTCTTTATCATATACACTTGTTTTAAATGTTCATTCAATGGAAAATAGTAAAGGCCCTGTGATTAGCTTACGGATTTTTGTTTTTTGTTTTTTGTGTATTCTGCAAAGACCACCCCCCCTTTTTCAATAAATAAAAAAAACTGGATGTGAGAGAGAGAGAGCGAGAGAGAGAGAGAGAGGCAAAGCGAACCAACCGCATCAATCTAATAGTTCTGTTATAATTCTTGTCTTGCATGATGGATTTTATCTAATCAATTTGAATTTAAATCAAGCAGCAACAGGTGAACAGCAACAGGTAAACAGCAACAGGTACGCAGTACGGTGTCCGACCATGCCAGGCCAAGCGATAATATCAAGATACAAGATACAAGCGGATAAAGTTTTTTTTTGGGCAATAATCTCGTCGAACCCGAAGAAGAAGGGTGATGAAGGGTTGGCCGACGATTATCAAGAAAAGGTGTGTGTGTAGATCATCATTGTAGATCAGATCCGTTCAGATCATGACCTTTGTATGGCCTCCTGTGTGGCTGAGGTTATTCTCCTCTTTCTGTTTCGGAAATGCCAACGCCATGTCAGCTGTCAATCAATGTTACCATCCATTTTTGATGCTTTCAATCTAATCCTGTTCATTCATTGGATAGACACAATGGTTATGGATATGGATATGAAGAATTTCATGCACCATCCAGAAATTATCCACTGTTGATGGCCGTAAACCTTGAATCGTTATAATTATTATTATTATCGTTATTTTTGTGATTTGTGGTGATGGTGTTATTATTATTATTTCTTCGTGTTGTTGTTGTTGTTGTTCTCCAAATCCACCACCACCACCACCACCACCACCACCGCTCCAACTCCGACCATATAGCCATTATGGAAATGTCGAACATCGAACGATTTTTCCAAGAATTTCACCATCGATTTCGATTCGATACGATCTTTCTTTTTTTTTATTTTTTGATTTCAATTGATTCTATTTTTACATATTAATATCATCATCACAGCCACCACGATTATCAAGCATCAGCAGCAACAAGTGGGTGCAGGCATTCGATGCATGATAATAGCGAGTGTGTGTTTGCAAACACGCGCTCACCATGTTTCTGACAGGTAGTTGAAATCCAAAACACATCGTATCGTAATGCTTCCAATGTTTCAGTGAGAGTATAATTTTTGGAACGATTAACGACGTTCTCTCTCGTCTCAATTACGTTCAACATAGCAATTAGCTTAGCTGCAATTGGTGGACAAGTCCATAAATTTTGGCTTGATGGATTTTACAGCACACACACACACACACACAACACTCACAAGCCAATTATCATATTATTATCGTTTTCAAAACAGAATCCTGACCATGTTATAATTATTATTATTATCCTTTTCGGTTGGCGTCAACCCTTCTCCTCCTCCTCCTCCATCTTCTTTGGGCATTGCAAAGATATTTGGAAATGGAAACAAAAACAAAAACAAAATGGTGATGAAACATCATCATATCAACATCTCTTGTTTCGGTTTTTCCATCGAAAGGGTTGTGACCCTTCTCTCCACCGGGCAGAGATTGCAATAATAAGAGTTCATTGAACAATGGATTAGTTTCGGCTTTACCTCCGTCCGTCCGTCGTATAAGTTCAACAGCAAGACCATTGACCGTGGAAGGGTTATGATCATTGAAACCACTGATCACTGATCACTGGAAAATGAACCCACGACCCCGTGTGTGTGTGTCTGTCTGTTTGGTCATAATTTCCATCGGAATGGACGACAGGTTCAATCAATTTTGGGCATCCACCACCACCGATGCCAATGAATTATGTTAATGTTGATTATAAAGATTTGATCATCCACTTGTTGCAAGTGTAGATGAAATTAAATGAAATTTATTGAACGTATAAAAAAAATAGAATGAATTTAAGAGAGAGAGGGTTGTGGATGAAATTTCATCATCAACAAAACCGAAACCGAAAAACGAATGTTTTATTATTTTTATTATTATTATCATCATCTTCAATAAAGCGGATCATCAACCTTATCCTCAATGTCATCAAGATTTTCATTACGTTGACGTTTTGGGTTTTATGAGCAATCATCATCATCATCATGATCATCATCATCGTGTTCAGGTATACCTGGTATATGCTAATAGCAATCAAGGAGAGAGGCCAAGCCAGGTAACAAGGTAACAAGGCCAGGTAATAAGGTAACATCATCGAGTTGGAAGCGAAATTTATTGGTTTGGCGCTAAAAAAAATCCGAATAAACAAACGAAGCGAAAATGTCGCACGAACAAAGAAACAAAAAAAAACGAGAGTCGCAACCGCACATTGATAGTTGCAGGCACGTTCGCATGTTTGCATGAAAGTTTGCTTGCACCGACCGAAGATGATCATCATGATGATGATCATGATCATGATCATGATTACCATGGTGCACCATCATCAATAATAGTGATTTATTGAAGAAGAAGAAAGAAGAATAAAAAGAAAAATAACTTGAAAAATTTATCCACATTCCACCTGGAATGGGACATTTGTCATTGAAGAAGCCTTCAAGAAAAAAAAATTTTTTCTCTTCGAAACAAAATGCCATTATGCTTCGAAAAACTATCGATAGTTTCGCCCTCTACAGGAAATACGGCCCCCTAAAAAAATCTATATCCATGATGGATGGCCGCTCAAAGAGTACGTGTCTGAATAATGTTTCTCAGTGTAGTTTCTCAGTTCTCAGTGTAACGAAATGAATTGTGATTGGTTGACATGACATGACATACCACTGTGTGTGGCACTCATTCGCATTGTCTTTTCATTGAAAATCAACCCAAATAAGCCAGCCCATTCCATTGGTTTGGTGTATGGGATGTTGATGAGCGATCTATTGACGACAGTAGCTCGTTGATGACTGCAGTCGCTCCTCCCTCCTCTCCACACTATAAAAGCAGCGATACTATATAGCATTGCTGTGTGTGTTACATTCCCTCTCTCTCTCTCTCTCTCAATAACATTGTTGTACAACCAAGGAGGTTGAACCGTTCGCAGTGCGGACAATATGAGTTTGAGTTAGAGCCGAGTCAAGCTGGGTGCGCGGTGAAAAAAATTCAAAAAAATATATAATGATATGAGCGCCATCTGGTGGCGGCGTTTCGCAACCGAATTTTTTAATTTCACTTAGCGGCGTTCCGGAACATTTCGGAATAGTTTTTGTTTTTTGGTGGTGGCGGCTTATTATTATTATTATTATTATTTGAAAATCCGGAAATAGATAGCACCGAATATGACAACGAATGAGGTGAAACTTAAGCTGTACAATAATCCTTTGAGTACTTCGAAATGGAGCAATGGCCAACCACGATACAGGATGTTGGCCAGGGATTGAACGGGCATTGTCATCGGATTTAGCAACACAATTTGACGTGTCCATTTGGGTAGGCTTTGGATTGGCCAGATGCAACCAGAAACGAATATTAATGGCATTTCAAAGCAGAACACTAGCATCTAAAGATATTGATTTGGGATCGATTTTGGTTCAATCGAATTTAAGATAATTTGATCAATATTAAATTAATCAGCTTACCATTGATGCCAGCTCTGATCGGCAAACAATCGACAGAATGATTCCCACGCAAAGACCTTGCAGGCTAGTGGCAAAATTCATGATGAACACATGCCACAACGAACCAATACAGGTAGCATGGAACACGTAAAACGATACGAACAACACAATAAAATTCAAACTTGTCAACGGAACAATGAAGAACATAATGTAGGAAACCAGCAATTCATCGGTGGTGATACCGGCCACAAATCCTCGTTCCAGATGACCTTCGCATCGTTCTTTGATCATGCTGATGGATCCGATCAACATGCTGATAGCATGCAGAACGGCCAAACCACAACCGGGCAGTACGAATTCGAAAAACCTTGGGGTCATTGTTCCATAAACCGGTGGCTCCACCTGCACGGGTGAGCCCAAAACGCTCGGGTTAAAGCCCAACATATTACCAACGATACGGATGTATTTTTCGAATGCGTTCAACAGTGTTTGGTAGCTGTACAAATGGAACACGACGTGGGATGTATCCGAGTACAGCTCGATGTTACTGTTGTTGATCACTTTGTCGGTAACTCGTTCGGGCTTCAAGAAACGCCGCCGGAAATATTTGGAATAATTGGAAGGGAATCGTACCACCATTCGGGCTTCATTTCGATGGATTCCGTTGATTGCCTCGTCCAGATCATCGTAATAATGGAGGTCCAACGTTTTCTGGTCGATTTGTTCGATGAATAACTGTATATATTGAAGATCAATACAAAATCAATCAATCAATCAATCAATCAATCCGATCAATCAAAAAATAAATCAATCAGTGCACTTCCACTCACTTTAGCCAGGGAATTATTCGATTGATTCTGTTCTTCATTCACCACCAGAACCGGAATATTCTCGAGGTTACGGATAACTATCAAGCAAAAAATTACCACTTGAACCAACGGTAAAATATTGCTGATGATAATTGCATGCGGATTTCTTCGAAACAGAAGATAATTCTTGAACAACAATGCTTGTAATCTAACCATGCTAAGCCTGCTTTGATGTTTGATCTTGTTATTATTATTATTATTACTATTATTATAATTATCGTTGTCATTATGATTATTAAAATTATTATTATTGTAATTAATATTCCGTTGCCTCTTGTGTCCATCTTGATTGTGGTCATGTGTGCCATCGTTTGGAATATCCACCATCTGGATGTTGCACCACTCGGAGCAAGCCGAAGCAGCAGCAGTGGTAGAATTTGTTGTTGTTGTTGTTGTTGGGAAAATTTTACGATGATCCGAATCAGAATCGTTGATTGCAACAACAACAACACTTTGTCGTTGTTGATCATCGTCGTCGTTGTTTGATTGTTGCTTGTTGAATGTTGCTGCTTCGGGAGCATCTGACTTGCATTGAGATTGTAGAGATTGTTGTTGTTGTGGTTGTGGTCGTCGTGCAGCAGCAGCCGCAACAATCTGCTTGTTCTCCTTTTCAAGGCAAAGCTCCAGGAAAACATCCTCCAATGATCTACATTGATATCTGTGCAATAATGTTTGCGGGCGATCTTCGGCCAACATTTGGCCAGAATAAATGAAACCAACCTGTTGATGTGATGATCATCGAGCAGCAATGTCAATGTCAAGGCAATCAAGAGCATCAAACGCAACAATCATTTCACTACTCACTCTGTACGCATCGATAGCTTCCTCGGTGTAATGTGTGGTCAACATAACTGTGGTACCGTGTTGCTGGCATAAATCTTCCAGATATGTCCATATCTTTTGTCGGAGCAAGGGGTCCACACCTACCGTTGGTTCATCCAACACCAGCAACGGTGGTCGATGGATCATGGCCAAGGCCAACGATACACGACGCTGTTGGCCACCGCTCAATCGGCCCACTATCCGGCGCTTTTCGGGCAAATCCAGCAGCTCGATGAATCGTTTTACATCTTTTTTAAGCGTGCTGCGGCTCAAACCGTACAAAGAACCGTAATAGATTAAATTTTCTTCAATACTCAACAAGTCGAACAATGCCAAATCTTGTGGCATGTAACCGACGCCCGAGCCGGGAATCCGAGATTCAGGCGTACCTGGTTGATGGCCGCCAACTTTGATCCAGCCGGACAATGGTTTGTATGTGCCCAGAATGATACGCAACAATGTTGTTTTACCACAACCGCTGGCGCCCAACAATGCATAGATCTTGCCCCGGGGCACCATCAAGTTGATATTGTTCAGAATCGGATTTGAAGATTTAAAATGAAACGACAATTGTCGTGCTTCCACACAGGGTTGGATTTCCGGATCCGGATCCGGCGCCATCGGACCGGATTGTGGATTTTCCGTTAATGATGATGATGGTGATTCAAAACATCGAGATTTCAATTGGGCACCATAATATTGATGGTCCGAATGATCTTCGGCCGAACCGCTGTACTGTTTTTGGAAGGTGAACATTTTGTTTGTTCACTTGGTCATTCACTATGGCAAAAAACGGACCAATCATCAACGATCGGCTTTTTATATCTAAAAAAAATAGCTTGAAGCTTGACAAGTGGAAAAATCGACAAGTGGAAACACCAGTCGATCTTACCAAGATCAACGATGGTAACCAATAGGCTGAACCGAAATTAATCAAATCATCGAAATGATTGGCTGGCTAGATGGCTGGCTAGCTAGCTAGCTAGCTTGTTAGCGCGTAGCGCTTCCCATATTTGGTTAAGCGCGCCCATTTTATGGTGCACGCGCGCGCGTGTGGTGTGTGTCAAATGTGCGTGATAAATTTGCACTTGTTTGCATAATGTGATTGGGGAGATGTGAATTGCGCAGAATTGATTAAATATTCAATTGGAAGACCGACAGACCGACCAACCCTTTCGGAGAAAAAAGAGGCTGGATGCGCAAACGGCCAGCGCTATCCGTTGTGTGTAACACTACCACCAACACCATCTACCATCTATAATGACAATGTGTGTGTGTGTGTGTGTGTTCCCTTAAAGGTTTTTCCGTTTCTTCATTCTACCATCTCGTATGATTGCACCGCATCACCATCATCAATGTTGTTGGTCATAATAATAATAACAAGCGCGCGTAAATTATGGCCCATCAATATCCACCATGGATGGCCAATTTGTCAAACGGTGGAAACGGGCAATGGTTTTTTTTTCGGTTTTTTTTCTGCGCGCTTTCTTGCATTTTGTTGCGCTGACTGGTTGCTGGATGCTTGGGGAAATTCTATCTTTGAAAGAAGATGAAGAAGAAGAAATAATAATAAAACAAGATTCCGCGAAATTCGAAGCCGACAGTTTTATTCAAAAAAAAACAAGCCAAGCCAATTAATAATTTTCTCGTTATGATCAAAATTAATGGTTACACCATGCAAATTGTGCATGGACCTTGAATTTTCAGGATTCGTTTCGGGGATGTTGTCGAAGTTGTTTCCAATCGTCTTAGTCGTCGTTGTTGTTGTTGTTGGAGCTGGAGAATATTAGATGATAATTTACGGGACAAATTATCCGAACACAAAAACACAAAATCAAGGACAAAACCGATTAGAATAGAATAGGCGTTGTCCCGTAATTATCAAACTGACTTGGTCGGCATCCAATTTAAATTTCGTATTTTCAAAGAAGCGCGCCAAAAGCGAGGTGGAGAACGAGAAGCTGGGCAGAAACAGTTAGCCAAACAGAATGCTCGAAGCTGGGAATCCATGAAATCCATGGTTGCCATTGGCTGGTTGCCGTGCTGGTTGCAACCATGGTTACATAACAAAACAAAATGATATTATTATGATGAGATACACAAGAAACACAAACACGAAACACAGGAAATATCATATTCTTGTGGAGAAACCAGGCAACAATTTATTCCGAAAATTGTTTCATTCATTCATTTATTTCTTATTTCTTATTTCTTATTTCTTATTCTCCACGACCACCAATAATATGGAAACCAACGTAATGGATGGTGGTAATAGTAGTTTGGCAGATCAACATCAACAATCATCGGCCAAGTTTTCAAGGTAACGAATAAAAAAAAATTTAAAATTTAAATCCGACAACACAACACAAATTTCGGTTTTATGTTTTATGACCATCATGATCATGTTCAACAACAACATAAGCTCTGTTTTTATTGGTTGTTATAAATTTTTAGGCAATTATCCGACAACATCGTTGATGATGGTGATGGTGGCATCGATGGCAGCAGATCTTCGACATCTCGATCGAATCGATCGGATCGAAGAACACGGAACGAAGACCACGGAGGACCAACAATGGATGGTGGTGATCAACCACAACCAGGACAACGAGAACCTCGACCAGGACAACCTCGAAAACAACCACAACCACCACCACCATCGCTATCTGCAAAATGGCTTTTGGCCAATCACGATGAACAGGCCAGAATCAGCACCACATCGTCCAACATAGCTTTGGCCGATCTTCACCACGATGGTGATTATCGTTTGTTGATCGGTGATTTTGGCTGGTTGCACCATCCGCAACAACAACAACAACAACACCCGAAACCATCGTCGGTACTGCAGCAGCCAAAGCTCAAAGTTTATCATGGAACGTATCTGCAATCGGAAAATCTTCTGGTCGATTTACCATGCGGTGTGGTGGTGGTGCACAATGATAAACCAGAGCTGACATCTTCGGTGATCGTGGCGTCCAGTTCCTACCTTTACGTGTATCGGAATATGAAACCATTCTATAAATTCTCCTTGCCACCATTGGCCATCAATCAGGTCGAGATGGATGCGTGGACAAGGTACAAGGATGGCAAAATCAACGTGGTCACGTTGGAGGAGATCCTCAATAATCTTCGAATGGAGATTGGCCGACGATGTCTGACATCGCGAACGTTGATGTTTTTGCAACAACCAGATCCGGAAACTAAATTATCGTTTGCCAATCATTATCGTGGTCAAGCGCTGAAGAAGATGAACGTCATCACATGTGTGGCGTTGTTGAAGAAGACCGTTTCCGAAACGAATTCACCATCCTGTTTGATCATGGGCACCGAAAGTCAAGATGTGTACATTCTGGAATTGGAAGCATTCACCGTTTTGAGTACGGCCACCTTGCCCAGCGTACCGGTGTTCATACAACCAAGCGGATTGTTCGAAGTGGAATATCGGATATTGTTCGCTTGCCGTGATGCTCACATTTACCTGATCAAACGTGGATATCAAACGGGCCGATTGTGTATCCAGTTGAATTCACAGATCGTCGGCTTGGCTCGTGTCGGCACCAACATCTACGTGGCGGCCATGGATCAAACATTCAGCATCTACACCAGTAAAGGAAATCGTACCTGGAATTTGAAATTACCGGCAAACATTACCGCCATGGAGGAGATTTCTTTGGAACGACAGGGACTCCATCTGGTGGCGGTGGCTTTAACCAACAACACTATAATGTTTTATAATGTGAGAATAAGATGATGGCTTTGTGGAAAATTGGCGCCAAATTCAAAATTAATTTTTTAAATATTTCGGCAGGATCGTAAATGTGTAGATATCATGCATACGGATGATACGATTGTAGCGATGAAGTTTGGCCGTTTTGGCCGCGAAGATAGCACCTTGGTGATGATCGGAAAACGAGGCTCGCTAACGGTGAAAATATTGAAACGAACCGCACAGTTTGCGGAATTGGAACAGGAAAAAGCTTCGAGCAAAGCTTCGCCGAAGTTGATCATACCGAAGAAGACTAAATTGTTTGTGGATCAAACCATGCGAGAACGTGAACAATATCTTGGTTAGTGGTGAATCCAAATTTAAGGATTTTGTGGATAACTTGTTGATTCTGCCTCCCCCCTAAAGCAATCCACAAATCATTCGAGCATGAATTATTGCGGCTAAAATTGAGCGCTTACAAAACCTATGCGGAAGCATTCAAAGCAAGCTTGAATCCGATATCGTTGAAGGCATTTGATTCCATAAAATTATCGGCCAAAGTCATAGGTCTTGGCCCTGTGTTCCGGATCCTATTGGAATTGCAAAACAACAACAATGCTGATTCGAATTTCCCGACGGATTTCCTAATGGTGTTTGATTATGATTCTAAAATCTATCAATCAGCTTGGAATTCGATGCGGATCTCGTGTTTGATGCCCAATCTGACCTACAAATATAGCAACAAAGTGGTCTGTATCAATGAGCTGAATGTGGCCGATTCGATCAAGGCAAGTGGAAGAGTTTTGGCGGGAAAATTTCCGTTTTTTGAAATTTTTGAAAATTTTTAATTTTGTTTCGGTATTACACACAACAAACAAACAAACTAACTAACAGGTTTATATTTCACATGAAAAGGAAGAGATTCCATTATTGACTGTTATGATAAATATGCCTCGTAGTGAATTGACAGTTGGAGCCGGCGACGGAGCCACCACCATTGGAGCCGCTAACGGCACAACCGATATGGTAGTGGGATAATCTTGAACCAGAAATCCAGGATCAAAATTTGGATCCATGGATTAGTGTTCAACCAAACGAAAATAAACAGAACTGAATGCCAAAAATACAATGTTTAAACCGATGCTGGACAATAATCCTCGTAGCACTTCGAATCGTTGTAATGACCAACCACGAAACATGATATTCTGTGTGGACAACAGCGGCAATGTTAACGGATTACACAACAGAATATTACGTAACCACAATGGTAAACCTTCGACTGGCCAAAATATACCACAGCATAGATGTAATGGCATTTCGATGATCATGCCTAATAACTGCATAAGGAAAAAATGATGGTGAACACAAAAAAAGATGGTCATGCAATCAATGATAATATCAATCATCATCATCAATCAACCATCAATCAACAACAATCAAAAATGATGAAGATGCTCACCATGGCTTCCACTGTGGTACGGCCAACCACCGATGGAATGATACCGTAGCACACACCCTGTATGCTACTGACAAAGGTAACGATGAAAAAATGCCACAACGAACCGGCACAGGTTGCTCCGAACAAGTGGAACACTATGAAAATCACCTGCAAGCACATGAACAATATTGGCCCGAACGATAATAGGATGAACGAGAGTAAATATTCTTCAATGGTGATACCGGCGGCGAATTCTCGTTCCAGATATCCTTCCGTTCGGGCTTGGATCACCAGCGTTGAACTCCACAGAAAGCATTTGAGACGAATGGACAACATGATCATACCGGGTATTGAGAAGCTAAAATAATTGATGGCCATTTGGCCATAGATTGGTGGATGTTGATGAAAGGGTGAACCGAAAAAATTCGGATTATAGCCAAACAATTGGCCCACGGATTGGGTGTAATTATCGAATGCTTTCAAAATGGTTCGATATGCATACAGATGGAACACAGCATTGGATGTATCGGCATACAATTCAATGTTGCTATTGTTGGCCACCTTTTCCGATGTTCGTTCCGGGTGCAAAAAACGCTTCCGGAAATATTTGGAATAATTCGGAGGGAATCGCATCGCCATCCTAGCCTTATTCTTGTGTATGGCATCGATTGCTTCATCCAAATCATTGTAATAATGTAGATCCAACGTTTCTTGGTCGATTTGTTCAATAAATAACTATGAAGAATGTTGGATGTCAATTATTTGATGATTAAGACATGGCTGATGACACTTACCTTTGGCAATGAATAGTTGGATTCACTGTGATCCTCATTGACCACCGCCACCGGGATATGATCCAAATGATCGACGAAAAACACCCCGAAAAGAAACGCTTCGAATATTGGCAATATGATGAACAAGACGATTGGTGAGAATCCTCGTTTTAGGTGAAGATAATAATTTGTTAATTTAGTTCGAAACCGTACCGGGCTGAAACGGATCCGAAGTTGGTGGTGGTGCTTTCCATCGTCGTCAACCATATCCGGTTGGCTTCTACTATTCGAAGCACGATCAGAAGCAGAAGAAGCAACAACTGCCCGAGAACCTGGATCCGGGTTTCCAGCCGTTTTTTCAAGACAAAGCTGTAGGAAAACGTCCTCCAATGTGGGGGATTGATATCTGTGCATCAATTTCCGTGGATTATCTTCTGCCAATATGGTTCCGGAATGAATGAAACCAACCTGTTGATCGAATGTGGTCAAAGCATGGTATCAAGAGCATCAAGAACACACACAAATCATGTCACAACTCACTCTGTACGCATTGATGGCTTCCTCGGTGTAATGTGTGGTCAACATCACTGTGGTGCTACGTTTCGAGCACGATTCTTCCAAATACAACCATATCTTCTGTCGAAGCAACGGATCCACACCCACCGTTGGTTCATCCAAAATCAACAATGGTGGCTGGTGGACCAAGGCGATCGCAAACGATACCCGACGTTGCTGGCCACCGCTCAGTTTGCTCACGATCCGTTCTTTTCCGGGCAGATTCAATATCTCAATCAGCTGATCCATATTCGCCTGGATGGTGTCGTGGCTCAAACCATGCAAAGAACCATAATAGGCTAGGTTTTCTTCAATAGTCAACGCATGAAACAATGCCAAATCTTGTGGCATGTAACCAATGCGAACGCCGGGAATTTCGGATTCAGGCGTACCTGGTCGATGGCCAAACACTCTGATCCAGCCAGACAATGGTTTGTATTGGCTCAGAATGATACGCAACAATGTGGTCTTACCACAACCACTGGCGCCCAACAACGCATAGATTTTGCCTTTTGGAACGGTCATATTGATATTGGTCAGAAGTGGACCCGAAGATTTATAATGAAACGATAGTTGCCTGGCTTCGACACACGGGATGATTTCCGGATCCACCGGCGCCATCGAACTGGATGGATGGCGTTCCGATGATGATGATGATGATGGTGATTGAATGGAACGTTGGCCATGACCATGTGGGGCACCAGAACCATGGTCCTCGACGGTAAACGTGTATTGTTGTTTTCGGGTGGTGAACATTTTTTTTTTGAAATTTCGAAAAAAATTTCTTCCATAAATTAAGTAACAAGTTTCTCCGCCTATTTAAGCCTTCAAAAAATTATCTTTGGTTTTCGATCAACCAATCAAAACCACTAGAAGGTAATTGGTGCCTGTGCTTATCAACAATCATTGGCTGATGGCACAGCCCAGTGGCTGTACATGGACTTGTGCGCACAGAGAGTAT
Source organism: Amerodectes protonotaria (assembly GCA_025882695.1). Lineage (NCBI taxonomy): Eukaryota > Metazoa > Arthropoda > Arachnida > Sarcoptiformes > Proctophyllodidae > Amerodectes > Amerodectes protonotaria. The sequence continues at coordinate 10,843 of JAOZJS010000038.1, read as the reverse complement.
AGTGACCAGAACACAGATGCACGCCCATATTTTACTGTTAGGCTGTGTGTAACCAGTGTTGCTAATATTGAGAAAAAAATATGGCCACGACCCTTTTTTTTATTAAATATTTTGAATTCAAATATGAAAGCTTCTAATAAAAGAAGAAAGGGTGGTGTATGCTTGGCGCAAAACAATTAATAACAAACACAATCGTCTGGTGGCGCTAATGGCACGTCTAGAATTCAATTTTTTGAAAATTTCATCAACATTTTTTCAATAATGGATGGTCATCGCCGGTTAAATTGAAACTGTTATCTTCGGAATATTTCAGGGTATTTTTTCCTGATTGGTTATTGATATTATCGTCTTGGGATGTTTTGGTAAATTTTATGGCTTCCTTACAATCCTTGCAATCATATTTATTCATCATCTTCATTTTATTTCGAGATTTTAACAAAAATCTTCGTATCTTGATTAAATGAAAAAAGATTCCATAGACAGCATTTATACTAGACAGTGGTCATTTGAAAATACGAAAATAGACTGAACTAAATACAATAGATAAAATAATTAAACCAATGTTATACAATAATGCTTGTAACACTTCGAACCGCATCAATGACCAACCACGGTAAATGATATACTGTACGGATAGGATCGGCAATGCCATCGGATTCCATTTTAAAATGTTACGTAACCATACGGGTAAAACGTCGATTGGACTAAGGAGGCCACAGGAGAATATTAATGGAAACTCCAACGCCCAACCAAGCAACTATAACGAAAAACAATTCAGTAAGGACAAATAACAACCAATCAAAATCAATCAAAATGAATATGCTCACTATTGCTTCAATCATATTTCGGCCAACAACAGATGGAAAAAGTCCATAGCAGAAACCTTGTAAGCCATTCACGAAGATCATTATGAAAAGATGCCACAGTGAACCAACACAAGGAACTCCAAACAGGACAAATATTATGAACACCAGCTCGAAGGTTATAATCATGATTGGCACCACGTATAATAAAATTGTGGCTAGCAAATATTCTTCGATAGTGATTCCGGCCACTAATTCTCGTTCCAGGAAGCCTACGGTTCTTGCTTCAACCACCATTGTTGTGCTCACTATTAAGCATAAGGGATGAATAATCGTGATCAACATACCACAAAGTGGAAAGCTAAAATAATTCATGGCCATTTGGCCATAGATTGGTTTCTGTGCTTGGATTGGAGAGCCAAAAAAGTTAGGGTTATAGCCCAACATATCGCCAACTGATCGGGTATAATTTTCGAATGCATTCAAAAGTGCTTGATAAGCATAAGAATAGAACACCGATTGGGATGTGTCGGCGTACAATAAAATGTTGCTGTTATTGACCACTTTTTCGGTGGCCTTTTCTGGATGCAACAAACGCTTTCGAAAATACTTGGAATAATTGGAAGGGAATCGCACAACCATCCTAGCTTGTTTTGAGTGTATGGCATTGATTGCATCGTCCAAGTCATTGTAATAATGTAGATCAAGCGCTTTTAGGTCAATTTGTTTGATAAATAACTGAATCAATCATTAAAAGAATGTTGGACATATTATTTGAAGGCATGATAGTTTATCACTTGACTTACCTTAGACAGTGATTGGTTTGATCCATTTTGTTCCTCATTGACCACTGCTACAGGAATTCGGCCCAAATTTCTGACATGAAATGTACCAAAAAGAGCTGCCTCGAATATTGGCAATAAGATAAACAAGATAACTAGTGTCCTATTAAACTTATAATGATGATTAGCCAATTTAGCTCGCAAACGAACTATGCTAAAACGGAAACGGAAAGTCTTCTTCTGATCACTGCCAATATTCGAATTGATTTTAGCATCTTCTGCATCTTCTGATTCTTTCGGAATATCTGGCTCCGAGGCAGCCGCTTTCGCCGATGATTCTGATTCGAGCGATGTCCGCAAATTCGATTGCGGTTGTGCAGAAATCTTCTTATCTTTTTCAAGGCAAAGTTCGAGAAAAACATCTTCCAATAAAGTGCATTGATATCTGAGCAGTAATCTTTGTGGATTATCTTCTGCCAATATGGTACCGGAATAAATGAAACCAACCTGTTGATCCAGAAGCAATGTGATCAAAGCGATAGAATCAAGAACATACGAATCATTTTACTCACTCTGTACGCATTGATGGCTTCCTCGGTGTAATGTGTGGTAAGCATCACTGTAATGCCGCGTTTCGAGCACAATTCTTCCAAATACAACCATATCTTCTGTCGGAGCAATGGATCCACACCAACGGTTGGTTCATCCAAAATCAACAATGGTGGTTGATGTATCAAGGAGATCGCTAACGAAACACGACGTTGTTGTCCACCGCTCAGTTGGCTCACCATCCGTTTCTTTTCGGGTAAATTCAATATCTCAATCAACTGTTTCACATTCTCCTTGATGGTGGAACGGCTTAAACCGTACAACGAACCGAAATAAACAAGATTTTCTTCAATACTCAACGAGTGGATTAATGCTACATTTTGTGGCATGTAACCAACGCCTACACCAGGAATCTGGGATTCTGGCGTGCCTGGTTGTTTACCGTTCACTTTGATTGTACCGGACAATGGTTTGTATATGCCCAAAATGATTCGCAACAATGATGTTTTACCACAACCACTGGCACCCAACAACGCATAGATCTTGCCTTTTGGAACGGTCAAATTGATATTGGTCAGAAGTGGATTCGAAGATCTAAACTGAAATGATAATTGCCGGGCTTCGACATACGGCATGATTTCCGGATCCGGTTCCAACGTACTGGATGGCTGATTTTCCGATGATGATTCGAAACATCGTGATTTAAATTTGGCACCATAAAATTGATGATCAGAATGGTCCTCAACAGAGGAGGTGCACTGTTTATCGAAGGCGAACATTTTTTCAAAAAAAAAATGTTTTTTTTTCATTAATTCAATATTTCTCCGCCTTTTTAAGGCAAAAAAAATATCGTTGGTTTTCGACCAACCAATCATAACAAAGCATTTAATAGTTATTTGTGCCATCTTCTCAATAATTGGCTAACCAGCTACTGTATTAGCTCCTGTGTAGTAGCACTGGATTTTAACAAATGCACGCCCACATTTCACTGTTTGGCTGTATGTAACCAGTGTTGCTAATATTACGAAAGTTATGGCCACGACCATTTTTTTCAAATATTTCGAATCAATATAAATGCTTCTAATAAAAGAAAAAAGGGTGTATGCTTAGTGCAAAACAATTAACAACAAACACAACCGTATGGTGGCTCTGATGACGCGTGTTGAATTTAATTTTGGAAAATTTAATCACAATTTTTTCAATATTTGATGGCCATTTTTTTTGCCGGTTAAATTAAATTGTTGTTTTAAGAATATTTCAGGGTATTTTTTCCTGATTGGTTATTGATATTATCGTCTTGGGATGTTTTGGTAAATTTTATGGCGTCCTTGTAATCCTATCATTTATTCAGCTTCATCACGGTAAAAAAGTTTTGTTTCGAGAATGAGGGAGGGAAAGGATTTTCATTTTGAATTAACAATCAAAAAAAAGATTCCTTAGACAGCATCGATGTTGTCATTTGAAAATACGAAAATAGACCGATCTAAATACCAGAAATAAAATAATTAAACCAATGTTATACAATAATCCTTGTAACATTTCGAATCGCATTAAAGACCAACCACGGTAAATGATATTCTGTGCGGTTAGGATCGACAAGGCCATCGGATTCCATTTCAAAATGTTTTGTAACCATACGGATGAACCTTCAATTGGCCACATGAGGCCACAGGAGAATATTAATGGCATTTCAATCGTCGAACTCAGCGACTATTACGGAAAACAATTAATGTCATGTTATCGGAATATCAATAAGAAAGAATATGCTCACTGTTGCTTCAATAAAATTTCGGCCAACAACAGATAGAACAAGTCCAAAGCAGAAACCTTGTAAGCCATTCACGAGGATCATTATGGAAAGATGCCACAATGAACCAACACAGGATACTTCAACCAGGAAAAATATTACGAAAATTATCTCCAAGATCGTAATCAAGATTGGCATCACAAATAATAAAATAGTGGCTAGCAAATATTCTTCGATAGTAATTCCGGCCACTAATTCTCGCTCCAGGAAGCCTACTGTTCTTGCTTCAACCAGATTTAAACTGGAACGATAATTGCCGGGCTTAGACATACGGAATGATTTCCGGATCTGGTTCCAACGTACTGGATGGATGATTTTCCGATGATGATTCGAAACATCGCGATTTCAATTTGGCACCATAAAATTGATGATCAGAATGGTCCTCAACAGAGGGAGTGCATTGTTTTCTGAAGGCGAACATTTTTTTCAATAAAAAAAGTTTTTTTCTAAAAAAAAATATTTCTCCGCCTTTTTAAAGCGAAAAAATATCGATGATTTTCGACCAACCAATCAGAACAAAGCATCTTATAGTTATTTGTGCCATCTTCTCAATAATTGGCTGACCAGCTAATGTTCAGACATGTGCTGTAGCACAGATAGCAAAACAAATGTACGCCTATTTCATTGTTTGGCTGTGTAAACAGTGTTGCATTCGAAATGGAATGTTAATGCAAAGCACGTCCTATTTTTCGAATTTTAAAATACAAAGCTTCTAAAAGGAGGCTGCATGCTCAAACGACAAACTCTGCCGCTTGATGGCTCTGATGTCGGCTTATTGTGAACACTTCGCGCTTTTTGGTTCTATCTTTGATGGCCTTCATTTGGCGGTAAAATTGCTATTTTACGGTTTTTTTGCTGTTTTTTGAATTTTATTGTTTCTTTGCAATCATATCATTTTAAGCTCTGGTATGTCTTCCAAGAATCGATCAAATGGTAAGATTGATTTTCGGTAAGCAAGTTTTATTACGAAAACGAAAACTCTTGTGATCTCATAAAATGATCTTTTGGGGGTATTTTCATTTAAAATCAACAATTATAAAAATTCCATAAACAGCATTGATGCACAAACAATTTTTAAATGGTGGACAGTTGTCATTTGAAAATACGAAAATAGACTGAACTAAATAGAAGAAATAAAATGATCAAACCAATGTTATACAATAATCCTTGTAACACTTCGAATCGCATCAACGACCAACCACGGTAAATGATATACTGCGCGGTTAGGATCGGCAATGCCATCGGATTCCATTTTAAAATCTTATGTAACCATACGGGCATAACGTCGATCGGACTGATGAGGCCACAGGAGAATATTAATGGCATTTCAATCGTCGCACCTAGCAACTATAACGAAAGACAATTTAGTATGGACAAATAACAACCAATCAAAATCAATCAAAATGAATATGCTCACTATTGCTTCAACCATATTTCGGGCAACAACAGATGGGACAAGTCCAAAGCAGAAACCTTGTAAGCCATCCACGAAGATCATTATGAAAAGATGCCACAGTGAACCAACACAAGGAACTCCAAACAGGACAAATATTATGAACACCATCTCCAAGTTTATAATCATGATTGGCACCACGTATAATAAAATTGTGGCTAACAAATATTCTTCGATAGTGATTCCGGCCACTAATTCTCGCTCCAGGAAGCCTAAGGTTCTTGCTTCAACCACCATTGTTGTGCTCAATATGAAGCATAAGGGATGAACAATCGCGATTAACATACCACCCAGTGAAAAACTAAAATAATTCATGGACATTGTTCCATAGATTGGTTTCTGTGTTTGGATTGGAGAGCCAAAAAAGTTAGGGTTATAGCCCAACATATCGCCAACTGATCGGGTATAATTTTTGAATGCTTTCAAAAGTGCGTGATAAGCATAAAAATGTACCACCGACTGAGATGTGTCGGCGTACAATAAAATTTTGCTGTTATTGGCCACTTTTTCGGTGACCTTTTCTGGATGCAACAAACGCTTTCGAAAATACTTTGAATAATTGGAAGTGATTCTAATCACCATCCTAGCTTGATTTGAGTGTATGGCATTGATTGCATCGTCCAAGCCATTGTGATATTGTAGATCAAGTGCTTTTTGGTCAATTTGTTTGATAAATAACTGAATCAATCATTTAAAGAATGTTGGACATATTATTTTAAGGCATGGTAGTTAAACACTTGACTTACCTTAGACAGTGATTGGTTTGATCCATTTTGTTCCTCATTGACCACTGCTACAGGAATTCGGCCCAAATTTCTGACATAAAATGTACCAAAAAGAGTTGCCTGGAATATTGGCACAAAGATAAGCAAGATAACTATTTGCCTATTAAACTTATAATGATGATTAGCCAATTTAGCCCGCAAACGAACTATGCTAAAACGGAAACGGAAAGTCTTCTTCTGATCATTGTCAATATTCGAATCGATTTTAGCATCTTCTGCATCTTCTGATTCTTTCGGAATATCTGGCTCCGAGGCAGCCGCTTTCGCCGATGATTCTGATTCGAGCGATGTCCGCGAATTCGATTGCGGTTGTGCAGAAATCTTCTTATCTTTTTCAAGGCAAAGTTCGAGAAAAACATCTTCCAATAGAGTACATTGATATTTGAGCAGCAATGTTTGTGGATTATCTGCTGCCAATATGGTCCCGGAATAAATGAAACCAACCTGTTGATCCAGAAGCAATGTGGTCAAAGCATGGTATCAAGAGCATCAAGAACACACACAAATCATGTCACAACTCACTCTGTACGCATTGATGGCTTCCTCGGTGTAATGTGTGGTAAGCATCACTGTAATGTCGCGTTTCAAGCACAATTCTTCCAAATACAACCATATCTTCTGTCGGAGCAATGGATCCACACCAACGGTTGGTTCATCCAAAATCAACAATGGTGGTTGATGCATCAAGGAGATCGCCAACGAAACACGACGTTGTTGTCCACCGCTCAGTTGGCTCACCATCCGTTTCTTTTCGGGTAAATTCAATATTTCAATCAACTGTTTCACATTTTCCTTGATGGTGGAACGGCTTAAACCGTACAACGAACCGAAATAAACAAGATTTTCTTCAATACTCAACGAGTGGATTAATGCTACATTTTGTGGCATGTAACCAACGCCTACACCAGGAATTTGGGATTCTGGTGTGCCTGGTTGTTTGCCGTTCACTTTGATTGTGCCGGACAATGGTTTGTATATGCCCAGAATGATTCGCAACAATGATGTTTTACCACAACCACTTGCACCCAACAACGCATAGATCTTGCCTTTTGGAACGGTCAAATTGATATTGGTCAGAAGTGGATTTGAAGATTTAAACTGGAACGATAATTGCCTGGCTTCGACATACGGGATAATTTCCGGATCCGGTTCCAACGTACTAGATGGCTGATTTTCCGATGATGATTTCAATTCGGCACCATAAAATTGATGATCTGAGTGGTCCTTTGCAGAGGAGGCGCACTGTTTATCAAAAACGAACATTTTTTCAAAAAAAAAATGTTTTTTTCCTAAATTTAATATTTCTCCGCCTTTTAAGGCAAAAAAATATCGTTGGTTTTCGACCAACCAATCAGAACAAAGCATTTAATAGTTATTTGTGCCATCTTCTCAATAATTGGCTAACCAGCTACTGTATAAGCCTGTGCAGTAGCACTGGATTATAACAAATGCACGCCCATATTTCACTATTTGGCTGTGTGAACAGTGTTGCGAATATTGCAAAAGTTATGGCCCCGACCATTTTTGTTAATATTTCGAATCAATATAAAAGCTTCTAATAAATGAAAAAAGGGTGTATGCTTAGTGCAAAACAATTAACAACAAACACAACCGTCTGATGGCTCTGATGGCGCGTCTTGAATTCAATTTTTGATAATTTCATCACAATTTTCAATATTTGATGGCCATTTTTTGCCGATTAAATTAAGGTTATTTCAGGATTTTTTTTCTTGATTGATTATTGTTATTATCGTAATGGATTTTGGGTTCATTTTATGGCTTCCTTGCAATCCTATCATTCATTCAAATTTATTACGACAAGAAAGTTTCGTTTAGAGAACGAAAAAATCTTCGTATCTTCGTGTTACGAATAATCTGTGGCAACAATTTGCAATGGTAGACAGTTGTCATTTAAAAATACGAAAATAGACAGAACCAAATACCAGAAATAAAATGATAAAACCAATGTTATACAATAATGCTTCTAACAATTCGAATCGCATCAAAGACCAACCACGGAACATGATATTCTGTGTGGATACAATCGGAAATGTAATCGGATTCCATTTTAAAATGTTACGTATCCGTTCGGGTATACTTTCGATTGGCCAGTAACAGCCACAGGAGAATATCAATGGAAATTCAATAAACGGACCGAGCAACTATAAGGATAGACGATTTGGCATTGATAAATGAAGATTATGCTATTTGCATAACAAATATTATATCAATAAAAAAGGATATGCTTACTGTAACTTCAACCCAATTTCGGGCCACAACAGATTGAACCAATCCCAAGCAGGCACCCTGTAATCCAGTTACCAAAATGATTATGGATAGATGCCACAATGAACCATTACAGGTTGCTTCAAACAGGAAAAATAATATGAATATAATCGCCAAAATCATAATAATGATAGGCACCAACGATAATAGCAAAAAGGAAAGCAAATATTCTTCGATGGTGATTCCGGCCACTAATTCTCGCTCAAGGAAGCCTTGCATTTTTGCTTCAACCAGCATAATTGAGCTCCACATATTGCATATGAAATGAACATGCATGATGAGAAAACCAGGAAGCAAAAAACCAAAATAATTAATGGACATTGTTCCATAAATCGGTTCTTGTGTTTGGAATGCAGATCCAAAAATGTTATGGTTATATCCTAACATATCGGCAACTGATCGGGTATAATTTTCGAATGCATTCAAAAGTGTTTGATAAGTATATGAATAGAACAGCGCATTGGATGTATCGGCATACAATAGAATGTTGCTGTTATTGGCCACTCTTTCTGGATGCAAAAAACGCTTTCGAAAATACTTGGAGTAATTGGAGGGGAATCGCATCACCATCTCAGCTTGATTCGAGTGTATGGCATTGATTGCATCGTTCAAGTCATTGTAATAATGTAGATCAAGTGCTTTTTGGTCAATTTGTTCGATAAATAACTAAATCAATTATTCCAATAAGGTTGGACATATAATTTGAAGGCACGATAGTTAATCATTTGACTTACCATAGACAGTGATTGATTTGATCCATTTTGTTCCTCATTGACCACTGCCACAGGAACTTTAACTGAATTTTTGACAAATAATATACCAGAAAGAGTTGTCACCATTATTGGGACTAAGATAAAAAAGATAACTGGTTCTATTCGCCTTTTAAATTTATGATGATGATTAACCAATTTAGCCCGCAAACGAAATGTGCTGAAACGGATCGGAAGATTGTGCTTCTTCTGATTATTGTCAATATCCGACTTGATATTTCTTCTCTTTGAACAATCAGAATGAGAAGTGGAAACTGTCGGCTTCATTTCATCTCTATTCAAATCATGATGGGCAACCGAATTGATTTTAGTGACTGCAACTTCTGATTCTTTCGAAATTGGGGATTTTTCCTTTTCAAGGCAAAGTTCGAGGAAAACATCTTCCAATATAGTGCATTGATATCTGAGCAGTAATGTTTGTGGATTATCTTCTGCCAACATCACACCGGAATATAAGAAACCAACCTGTTGATCGAATATCAAAGCATGGTATTAAGCATCATGCATCAAGCATCAAGAACAAATCCTGTAACTCACTCTGTAAGAATCGATGGCTTCCTCAGTGTAATGAGTGGTAAGCATCACTGTGGTTTCATATTGCGTGCATAAATCTTCCAAATACTTCCATATCTTTTGCCTGAGCAACGGATCCACACCCACGGTTGGTTCATCCAAAATGAGCAACGGTGGTCGATGTATCAAGGACATAGCCAACGAAACAAGACGTTTTTGTCCTCCGCTCAGTTGGCTCAATTTCCGCTTCTTTTCGGGCAATTCCAAAAGCAAAATAAGTTGTTCAACTTCTATTTTGATGGTTGACCGGTTCAAACCGGACAACGAACCGAAATAAACAAGATTTTCTTCAATAGTCAACGAGTTGAACAATGCTAAATCTTGTGGCATGTAACCAACGCCAACGCCAGGAATTCGAGATTCTGACGTACCTGGTTGTTTGTCGTTCACCTTGATGCTACCGGACAATGGTTTGTATGTGCCCAGAATGATTCGCAACAATGTGGTTTTGCCACAACCACTTGCACCCAACAACGCATAGATCTTGCCTTTTGGAACGGTCAAATTGATATCAGTCAAAAGTGGATTCGAAGATTTAAACTGGAACGATAATTGCCGGGCTTCGACATACGGAATGATTTCCGGATCCGGTTCCAACGTACTGGATTGATGATTTTCCGATGATGATTCGAAACATCGCGATTTTAATTTGGCACCATAAAATTGATGATCAGAATGGTTCTCAACAGAGGGAGTGCATTGTTTTCTGAAGGCGAACATTTTTTCAATAGAAAAAGTTTTTTTCTAAAAAAATAAATATTTCTCCGCCTTTTTAAAGCGAAAAAAATCGTTGGTTTTCGACCGACCAATCAGCACAAAGCATCTAATAGTTATTTGTGCCATCTTCTCAATAATTGGCTGACCAGCTAATGTAAAGACATGTGCTGTAGCACAGATAGCAAAACAAATGTACGCCTATTTCACTGTTTGGCTGTGTAAACAGTGTTGCATTCGAAATGGAATGTTAATGCAAAGCACGTCCTATTTTTCGAATTTTAAAATACAAAGCTTCTAAAAGGAGGCTGCATGCTCAAA